>JAODPA010066336.1:0-10946 GCA_025585075.1 Nepenthes mirabilis | reverse complement strand
AATATATTATATTTGGCACATGATGCGTACCTGGATTCGATTTTGAACATATTTGGATTCGCTTGATCGTTTGGATTCGACTCCGTTCACCGAGTCTGGACCTTACACAGCACTATAATAAATAAGAGGTCAGGTGTCGGTGGGATTATCCTACCGAAAACACATCAACGCTCAAATCAGCAACAAGCTTTCGAATTTCAAGAAGGTAAACTGAAACGTAAAATGAGATAGGGAGTGAGATTAAGATTGGTGGGAGTGTTGGCCTTTAGATGTTAGAGACGTTCCCATGACTCGTCGAGAGTATGGTTTCCCAACTCGATGTTCGCAAGGAACAAGTGGGAAGTACGTCCTAGAAGCGTGGAAGCTTAGAGGAGCGGATCTCGGGGAGTAGGCGAAGTCTTTGAAATCTTAAGGCTTAGAGTGGGATTAGCGAAGTAAACGATTGCTCGCTTAGGTACGATCGTTAGTATGCTCAAAAATTTTTCTGTAGTAGCACTGCGTTGTCTTTTTTGCGTCTATGTTCGTGTCCCTCCAGAGTGGAGACTCTATGGGGTTATATAAACGGTAGGGAGAGCGACCTTCATTGGCCAAGAAGGTATGATCCCTATCTTGTGTTGGACGGCCTTCCTGCTTGACTGGTGCAATCTGATGGGATCGTTTTCTTTCCGAGTGGGTAACGGGTCTCCAGATTATTTTCCTTCCTTCTGTGCTTTTGTTACCATTAAATTCCATCGTAGGCAGGAAGAGAGAATCTGGCGCCTTCCTCATGGGAAATGTGCTGAATCTGTTGATGCATTCTTTATAGGAGATTGGCTTCAAGGAAGGCGTGAAATCAGGAAAAAGGAAAGTTGTCGTGTACAGAAACGTTCGCTAAATTAGGCCTGGCCCATATTAGGTTTTTTATCTTTTCGCAAACTGCTGCTACAGTGCTTCCGGTCAACATGAATGTTGACCGTCTTGAGGGAGCACATCAGCTGGCTAGTTGGTGCTCCATGCGGTCAATGCTAGCATTGACCGTCTAACACGTGTTTGGACTTTTCTGGACTTTAAGCCGTTTTTCTTATTGGGCCTACCTATCACTAGCCCCCCATACCGGTGATCTGGATTCTAGCCTCCGACATGTTCATGATAGGATACGCTTGTTTTTTGCTGACGGAGTTGTTGCCCGTCTGAAGTGGAGCCTTGAGTACTTCCAAAACGTTGACCGGATTTGTTGACTATTTTTGAAAAATTTTCGGGCAACTTGGAGAATGAAACATTGGCCATTAGCCGTCCTGTCAGAAAAGTGTGCCACGTGTCTTCATATGGTATGCTCGGGATCTCAATATTTAATGAGTCGGAGGATCTGATTCGACAGCCCCCTTTTGGGGAAATGACACGCAGCGGTAATGATAGTGCACACTTTCGAGGCGGTTTTCGTGTTCATATGGGTTTTTAAATCGCTTGCTTGTTTTACTTTGAATTGTCTGCGCCTTCTTTTGTTTCTTTTTCTTCCTTATCCCATAGAGAAGAAGAAAACCATAGTTTTGACCATGGCCTCCGTCGCCGACATCGCCTCCGTCCTGAGAGAAAACAACGTGAAAGTATTGTACGTGAAGTACAACATCCCACAAGAGATTGCCTTCCACGTTCCTGGGAAGTACGACAAGGCTTTCCTGCCACCTACGGGTTTTGTGACCGTATACGAAGCCCATTTGAGGAGTGGGCTCTGCCTTCCAATCCCCGACGAGTTGATATCGAATTTTCGGGTGCTTCAGGTCCCCATTGCTCAATTCTATGCCAACGCCATCAGGTATCTATGCTCCCTCTATATTTTCCTCTGTCAACACTCGAGGCTATTGACGATGTCAATACTTAGGGGGCTCTTCAACCTTAATCAGGGAGCAGAGTAGATTTCTTTATCCCCTCGTGGTGGTCTCAAGATAAGCACCGCCATATACGACTCCCTGAAGAACTGAAAGAACTGATTCTTCTTTGTTAGTGTCGGTGAGTCCTGGCCCTTGTCCAGGGAGTAGGGCCAGGTGCCTGATGTGTATAGGGGGGTGCCTTCGAAAGCTGAGACGGCGTCCTTGGCTTGATTGGTTAAGCTCATAGAGGATGACCTGAGAGATTTCCGGAGAGACCACTTGGTCTCTCGTGTTGAGCCAAAGAAGGCCAAGTGGGAGCCTCCGTCTCCCATTCAGAAACTCAAAATCCCACTGCCGGAGGTCCTGCAGAGGAAGAAGAGGAAGAAGGGTTTTATCATTGGTCCTCGCCCGTCTAATGCCGGTCCACCCAATCCAAGGCAAAAAAGGGTGGCCTCGGTGGCACCTTCTTCGTCGTCCTCAGGGCCTGACTATCTCTCCACTGGGCGTTTTGTGAGTGTAGGCCCCGCCTCCGAAATAAAATTAGAGCTAGCTTTTGAGGTTTATGAAACCAGGTAGAGTGCTAGGGCGTGCGGCGGCATTGTTCTCGCACAGCTTGCGCCGTCGGGGTTGACTTGAGATCCATCTATCGAGGCGCTTGGGCCGCAGGAGCCGTCCATTGGATCACATGCTGTGGGAATGCCGATCGAGCAACAGGAGCCAATTTTGGAGCCCCCTACCGTTCCCAAGGAGTTAGCCAGGATGGAGGATACTCCAGAAGATCCAATGGCGGAGTTCTCGAATGAGGTCGCCGCCAGCCCTGTCGACGTGGATCCCATTCCCTGCTCACCACCTTTAGCGCCAAACCTGGGTGCCAGGCCAGACAGGCCAACACGAAGAATTTGGACAGTATAAATTCTGTTGCCTGCCTTGTCTTTTGGTTTGCCTTTTCTAACCCTCCTTTTTTGTGTGTGCAGGCTGATAAGGTCTCAAGTGCAGTTGCCAATGTGCTTAGGTAGAGAGACATGGTGATCTCCGATAGGGACAGGGAGATCGCCTAGCTCGATTCTAAGCTGGAGGCTTTGGGGGCGGAGTATCGAGAGGACGCGGCTACCCTGGAGTCTATCTTGGCGGGCATGGAGATAGAGAACTTGAGCCTGAAAGTAGAGGTCGCTCATCTGAAGGAGGAAAACGAGCGTGTTAAGGGGCGCCTTGATTATCTTGCAGGGCAAATGGCTACCCTGGAAAATGACCTAAGCCTCCGTATTCGTTCCCACGAGGTTGCAGACATGATGCTGTCACAGTTGTAGAAAGGGATCAACATTAGCCGGCATATTGTGCGGCTTGTTGATCCTGACTTCCCTATGGATCTCATCATTTTGTCAAATCGGTCAGCGCAGCGTCGCGACAGCCTCGTGGGAGAGCCTCGGGATAGATAGGGGCCACCGCCGCCTCCATAGCTTTTGGTGATTGTAGTTTCTTTTTTTTTTTTTTTGGTTTAATTATGCACTTTACCATTAAGAAATAATATGAATAGCTTTGTGCATATCACACGTTCTTGCTTTTTACAACTGCTTTTTATATTTTACTTCTTTGTTGTTCTTGGCGGCCAGCTGGACAGGATTCCTGTGAGTTGGACGCCCACCTTATTTTTGGGTGTTCATGGCGTTTTCTAGGCTGTCACTTGTGTTAAGTCAGCTTAGTATTCGCCTGTGAGTAAAGTTTGATGGCGCTGCCCAGGTGTAGACTTGGACGGCCCGCTTTGGTGGAGCGTTTTGCTCCGATCAACCATCGTTTACTGATCACATTGTCTCCTTGTTAAAGAGGTTGTCGCGTGTGCTGTGTTAGCCTTGTAAGATTTTTTGACCACTAATGGGCCACTTGGATGACCAAGGTTTAGATACGATCACTCATTGGCCGTCTGGATGACCAGGGTTTATATACGATCACTCATAGGCCGCTTGGATGATTAGGGTTTATATACAACCACTCATGGGCTGCCTGGATGATCGGAGTTTATATACGACCACTCATGGGCTGCCTGGATGACCAGGGTTTAGTAACGAAAGGGTGAAGACCCTCCCGACTTAGGGGCAGCCTAGGTCGTTTCAAACCTGCAACGAAAACCACATACATATATGCATACCATAGAAACGCAACATGCTAAAGGAAACACTTGTTTTACTAATTGAATCGTGCACACAAATTATCACATACAATTATGCAAAATACCTACCTGGGTCCTTATTGAAAGTAGTGTTTGAGGTGGATTACATTCCACGTCCGTGGGACCTACTTTCCGTCCTGATTCAAAAGCTTGTATGCCCCCTTTTGTAGGACGGTGGAGACTAGAAAAGGCCCTTTCCAATTCAGTGAGAGCTTGTTTCGGTCGGCCACCTTTCCCGTGACCTCGATGCTCCATAAGACCAAGTCTCCGATGTCAAACTATTGCGCTTTCACCTTCTTATTGTAATAGCGGACGATTCGATGTTGGTAGGCTGCGGTCCGTATTCTAGCGCCATCGTAGGCTTCTTCTAGCAAGTCTAATGTTCCCAGATCTTTTGAGAGTTACCTGCGGGTCAAAAGATTCCACCATAAGATTTAGAAGCCCGATTTTGACCAGGATCACCGTTTCAGTCCCGTAGCAGAGGCTGAAGGGCGTCTCACGCGTTAGTTCCTTTGGAGTTGTCTGGTAAGACCAAGAGATTGAGGTGAACTCATCTACCCAGGAGCCCCCTGCGTCCTCCAACTTAGTCTTAAACCCGTGGAGTAGCATTTGATTCGTGACTTCTACCTATCCATTCACTTGGGGGTATGACACCGAAGTGTGGACCAGCCTAATCCCAAGGCTGGTGCAATACTTAGTGAAGCGTTTCCTCAAGAATTGACTCTCGTTGTCAGTCACAGTGACTTCTGGAATGCCAAATCTACCGATGATATTCTGGCAAACGAACTCAAGTGCGTTGTGTTCTGTGATCTTGACCAGCGGGATGGCCTCAACCCACTTTGTGAAATAGTCGATGCCTACTATGATGAACTTTCTTTGCCTGGTTGCAATGGAAAATGGGCCAAGAATGTCGAGCCCTCATTGCGCGAAAGGTCACGGCACCTGAAGGGATTTCAGCTCAGCGGATGGCTGGTGGCAAAGGTTGCCGTGAAGCTGGCAGCTTTCGCACCTCTTTATAAACTTGAGTGTATCCTTTTTCATTGAGGGCCAATAGTAGTCTTGCCACATGATCTTGAATGCTAGATTTTTTTTGCCAATGTGCGATCCGCAAATTCCAAGGTGCACTTCACTCAAAACATAATCTGCCTCTTCAGGGGTTAGGCAACGAAGGTACGGAGTTGAGTAGCCGCGGCGATACAACCGCCCGTCGACTATAGTGTACCGGCCGGCTGTTCTCTTTATCCGCCTGGCCTCTTCTGCGTTTTCTGGTAATATTTTATCCGTTAGATACCTCAGGTAGGGTTTCATCCAATTTTTCGTCCCGAATATTTGTATTGCCTCCTGTCCCTCTATACTGGCAGCGTTTAGGACCTCCCTCATGTTCCTCGAGTGCTGTTCTGAATTTTCGGTCGCCGCTACTCTTGCCAGCTAATCGCCTTCCAATTTTCAGTTCTGGAAACATAGATCAATGTTAGATTGTCAAAGTTGCGGGTGGACTCCCTTACCCTGGTCAAGTATTTAGCCATGTGTGGATTGTTTGCCTCAAAGTTTCCATTAATCTAGTTGACGATTAACTCGGAGTCGTTGTAAATAACCAATTGTTTGGCTGAATACTCTTTTGCTAATCTTAACCCGGCTAGCAGGGCTTTGTATCCGACAATAATGTTGGTGGCCGAAAAGTAGACTCTAAGGGAGTATTTCACCTCAAACCCGTCAGGGGTCGTGAGGACCACCCCCGCTCCACTGCCTGTGTCTATAGATGATCCGTCTACGTGGAGTACACATTCTGGAGCCTCCATGCGCTGTTCCGTGTTCTCTAAGGGCTGCTCTTCGAGAATTGGGGTCGTGGTCTCGATAATAAAGTTGGCTAGAGCCTGTGCCTTTATGGATGGCTTGGGTCGAAACTCAATGTCGAACTCATCCAATTCGATAGCCCATTTTACCAACCGTCCAGAAACATCAAGTTTTTGGAATATGCTCTTTAGAGGCTGGTCAGTAAGAACTATGATGTGGTGTGCCCGAAAGTAGGGCCTTAGTTTTTACGCGGAGAATATGAGAGTTAAGACCAACTTTTCTGTATGCGGGTAGCGTGTCTCTCGGCCGATCAGTGTTTTGCTCACATAGTAGATCGGTCATTGGGTATCAAAGTCCTGGCGTCGAGGACGGAGCTAAGGGACATCTCTGACACCACCAAGTAGAGGTACAACTCTTCTTCGACCTTGGGCGTTATTAGTATAGCGGGCTAGCCAGGTATTGCTTCAACTCATTGAAGGCCGCCTGGTAATCTGCCGTCCATTGGAACCCGTTTAATTTTGTTCCCCTTAAAGCGTTAAAGAATGGCTGATACTTGTCAGCGGACTTCGCTAGGAAGTGGGACAAGGCTGCCAATCGACCAGTCAGTCGCTGAACATCCTTAATGCTTCGTGGGGGAGTCATGTCCGTGAGGACCTTGATTTTTTCTGGATTTGCCTCAATCCCTCGTTGGGAGACGATGAAACCCAGGAATTTTTCCGAAGCTACCCCGAAGATGCACTTAGCCGGATTCAACTTCATTTGATGCTCATGGAGTACCTCAAATAACTCTGTCAAATCGCGGATATGGTCGCTTGTGGTTTTGCTCTTGACGAGCAGTCGTCAACATAGGCTTCCATATTACGGCCGATCTGTTTCTCAAACATTTTGTTTACTAGCCGCTGGTAGGTGGCTCCTGCGTTCTTTAGTCCAAAAAGTATCACCTTATAGCAGTAAGTCTCCTGGTCTGTTATGAATGAGGTATGCTCTTCGTCCTCCGAACTCATCCAGATCTGGTTATAGCCCGAATAAACATCCATGAAACTCAACAGCTCATATCCGAACGTCGAGTCTACCAGTAGGTCAATCCTGGGTAAAGAAAAACTGTCCTTTGGGCAGGCTTTGTTAACGTCGATGAAATTGACGTACATTCTCCACTTTCCGCCGCTCTTCTTTATCAAGACTACATTGGAGAGGTAATCGTGGTATTGGACCTCTCTGATGAATCTGGTATCCGGTAGTTTCTTTACTTCCTTCCGGATGGTGACCAACTTTTCTACTGGGTGATTTCTCCGCTTCTGCCTGATGGATTTTTGGTCCGGGTCGAGACCAAACTTGTGGACAATTACCCGGTCTGGAATCCCAGGCATGTCAGGGGGAGTCCATGTGAAGATGTTAGCATTCCGTCGCAAGAATGTGATCAATTTTTCACGCAGCGTACCGGTGAGTGAGCCGCCGATCCATATGCACTTTTCTGGATCTTCCAGATTCAGTGGGACTAGGTCAATTGCCTCACTAGACTGCGCTTGCTGTAGGGTCGTTTCGTCTCGATGGTCAAGTTCTCCTACCGCTCTGGTGCTGTCGTTAGGAGCAATTTGAGATATGTAGCATGTCCGTCCAGTCACTTGGTCACCCAATATTTCGCCCACACCGTATGGCGTTGAAAATTTTATTTTAAAGTGTGGTATTGAAGTGACGGCCCCGAACGCTGTTAGACATGGCCGACCCAGTATTGCGTTGTATACAGAGGGAAAGTCGACTACCAATAAGGTAAGTGTACGATTTGCCATTTTTGGGTACGTTCCTAAGGTGACTTCTAATTGGATCGTCCATTAAATGGGCACCAGCTCGTTGTCAAGGCCATACAATGGGCCTTCTACAGGTTTTAATTAACTCTTTTTTAAACCAGGTTTAAAAAATGTATCGAGATAAAGCAAATCGTGAGAACTTTCATTATCAATAAATACTCGTTTCATCTAGTAGTCAACGATACTGTCGGAAATGAGTGCAGATACAATAAGGGGGTCTGCATGGGGGAAAATTACGTGTGCTAGGTCACTATCACTAAACCTGATGACAGTGTCAATAGTGCGTTGCTTCTTCCTCCCTATGTGTTGGTCCTTGTTATCTGCCGGGTTCTTGATTGGCCAGATGGTGATCATGTGGACTACTCTTGTCGCAATCCGATTTTATGGTGGGGAAGACCCCGATCCTTCTCTCCCTGTAGTGCCAGAGCTCTTAACAGGGCCTTTAACGAACCTGGTGAGATGGCCCCTTCTGATTAATTCCTAAATCTCCCGCTGAAGGGTATTGCAGTCCTCTGTGGAGTGCCCGGGAGATCGATAAAAATCGCAATACTTGGCTAAATTTCCTCCATCCGCCTTCTTAAGTGCTTTTGGCCACTTAAGGAACTTCTCTCCACGGATCTGCATAAAGTCGTTCGATCGTGTGTCAGTTAAGGGTATTACGCTGATGGGCCCGTAGTCCTTGCGCTCTGGCGGCCTAATCCTGTGGTGCTTTCAGTGGAAGTGATCACCACCGTTATATTTCCTCTTTCCTCCAGGTGGGAAAGAGCGAGGCAGTTCGGGCCAGTCAGGACGTTTAGCCTCGCTGGCCTCTTCCGCTGCCGCGTAAACCCTGGTGATAGACTCCGCTTTTCAAAAAATCTGCGGGTTCTTATATGCAGGTGCCTGAAGACTTCTCCATGCGCCAACGCTAAGATGAAACTACCTAGTTTCATTTCCTCCGTGAGACGGGGGATCCGTCTAGCTTCTGCCACGAAGCGATCCAGGAACCTCCGTGGGTTCTCTCCATGCTTTTGCTTAATGTGCGACAAATGCCATGGCTACTTTTCCTCCCTACGGCTAGAGGCATACTAGGACAAGAAGAAATCCGTAAGTTCCTGAAAACTTTGGATTGAGTCTGAAGGGAGATGATGGAACCAGATGCGTGCATCCCCTTTTAAGGTGAGCGGGAAGAAACGACACATGACTGCGTCTTCCAGCCATTGTAGACCCAGATGAATGCGAAAGTGGGCGAGATGATAGACGTGATCTGCACTCCCATCATAAGAGTCAATGGCTGGCATTTTAAACTTTACCGGCATGGGATGATGATTTAGGATCTCCGCTGTAAAGGGAGATCTGTCGATATTAGCTTCGCGCTCATCATCTTTGAAGATGTGGTTTCATATCTTCTCCAACCTCGAATCTGCTAGAATGGCATTAGCAGATCTATGTTCTCTCCCTGGCTTATCCTGCAGCCGGGCGGCTGCTATCACCGGCAGATCTAGCTGCTCGGGAGGCTCCCTCCCAAGCCTGGGGCTTAGATTCTACTCGGGAGTATCCGGGGTTCCTCCGTTTCGGACTTTCCTCTTGAGTAGAGATGGTTCCCCACTCCTCATACCTTAAACGGATTTGGGCATGTGAGAACTCTGGCAAGGGAGCGCTGGTTAGCCTTCCGGTCCGTCGAGTAGAAACTTTCTTTCTCTGGCCTCCCCATCTGGATGCCGATGCTGGAGCCACCGCCGGTACAACCCCCAACTGTGCTTACTCCTAGCGGGAGCAAAGCATCTGAAGTATCCTGTCCGTGTTGTGCATATGCTCCGCCAGGTTTTGAAAAAAAGATGCTGAAATTCCATCAGCTACCCCATTGATCACGACGCCAATGGCGTGGTCCTGATTTGGTGAGACCACATCTCGAGCTGGCTCGCTCACTTGCGCCCTTATATTAACCATTTTGTTTGATGGTGTTGGTTGGAAAGAGCTTCTGGGAAACGTAGTTGGCTTCCTGTAAGCGCTTCCCACAGACGGCGCCAATGATGCGTACCTAGATCCGATTTCAAACAAATTCGAATTCGCTTGATCGTTTGAATCCGGCTCCGTTTACCGAGTCTAGACCCTACACACCACTACAATAAAAAAGAGATCAGGTGTCGGTGGAATATTATCCTACCGAAAATATTTTAACTCTCAAGTTAGCAACAAGCCTTTGAATTTCAAGAAGGTAAATTGAAACGTAAAACGAGATGGGGAGCGAGATTAAGATTGGTGGGAGTATTGACCTTTAGATGTTAAAGACGTTCCCATGACTCGTTAAGAGTATGGTTTTCCAACTCGATGTTCGTAGGGAATAAGTGGGAAGTTACGTCCTAGAAGCGTAGAAGCTAAGAGAGACGGATCTCGGGGAGTGGGTGAAGTCTCTAAAATCTGAAGGCTTGGAGTGGGATTAGCAAAATAAACAATTGCTCGCTCAGATACGAGCGCTAGTATGCTCAAGGATTATTCTGTAGTAGTACTGCGTTGTCTTTTTTTGCATCTGTGTTCGTGTCCCTCCAGAGTGGAGACTCTGTGGGGTTATATAGATAGTTGGAAGGGCGACTTTCCTTGGCTAAGAAGGCGTAATCCCTACCTCGTGTTGGGCGGCTTTCCTTGAGCAGGAATGCTTGACTGGTGCAATCTGATGGGATTGTTTCTTTTCTGAGCGGATAATGGGTCTCCAGATTATTTGCCTTCCTTCTGTACTTTTGTTACCGTTAGGTTCCATCGTAGGCCGAAAGAGAAAATCTAGCACCTTCCTCATGGGAAGGGCGTTGAATCTGTTGATGCCTTCTTTAGAGGATATTGGCTTCAAGGAAGGCGT
Organism: Nepenthes mirabilis; assembly: GCA_025585075.1. Taxonomy (NCBI): domain Eukaryota; kingdom Viridiplantae; phylum Streptophyta; class Magnoliopsida; order Caryophyllales; family Nepenthaceae; genus Nepenthes; species Nepenthes mirabilis. The sequence continues at coordinate 503 of JAODPA010066336.1, read as the reverse complement.
GAAATCAGGGAAAAGAACTGTTTCTTGTCGTGTACGAAAACGTCCGTCAAATTGGGCCTGGCCCATATTATATTTTTTACCTTTTCGCGGCCTGCTGCTACAGTGCTTCTAGTCAATAGGAATATTGACCGTCTTGAGGGAGCGCGTTGGCCGCCTGGTTGGTGCTCCATGCGGTCAACGCTAGCGTTGATCGTCCAACACGCATCTGGGCTTTTCTGGACTTTGGGCCGTTTTTCTTATTGAGCTTGTCTACTATGAGCCTACTCATCAGCATCTAAAAAAATAGATTAATTGTCAAATCTCTTAACATACAATACACGTAACCTAATTACACAATCTCACTCTGAGACTTGTGATTAGAATCACCATCTCTTGCATGGTGATTGTAAATACATATTATATCACCAACTAGGCATTCAAACTATAAATACATATTAAACAAATCCGTATAATTTTCTCAAATCAAATTATATCAAAGTTAATTATTTTAAATAATATTTTTA
>JAODPA010066335.1:0-10946 GCA_025585075.1 Nepenthes mirabilis | reverse complement strand
AATTTAATGCATGAGCTTTCTAAAATTTTATGAGATAGAAGTAGATTTACATGCATATAAAGTATAATCTATTTAAGTAAGAAATTAGCATATACATGAATGTTGAAATAAGAAATACTAAAATATTTTGAAAAAGAACGGCAATAAAAAAAGAAAAGTCTTAGATGCCCATGTTTTTACTAGGATTTACCAAACTTTAGTTTAAATTCTCCTTAAATTTACATTCTCTTTCATTCTATCTCTTGTTTTCTCCCTTTTCTTCTTTTATTTCTCACTCATCTGTCAAAGTTTAAGTGGGAATGAAGTAAAATTAGTCAAACGGCCTATTTATAAAAAAACAAAATTAGCACATATGCACCAATCAAGCGAAAATTAGACGTAAAGGCTAACATTGTGATGTGCGTGAGTGTCTAATAGGCATGCACGACGCATCAACGTTCTAGTTCAAATGCACACATTGGCCAATAGAGTGCACTCAAGGCAGGGATATATACAAAAGATATGCTCATGTGTAAATCAAGTATATGTCAAGTACTACTTTGCCCAACTTATTTCAATCTAATACCTATTTTTTTACCAAAATTTAAAATTAATCTCAAAAAATTTATCAATTTAATTAAATTTGGGATTATTAAGACAATCTTTGGGATTCATACGTTACGTCTCTCCCCTCATGAAAATTTTATCTTTAAAATTTTATGTACCTTAATGAATGAATAAATGTGGATACTTCTACTAAAATTTATCTTTTCTCTCCCTTGTGGCTTATTCAAATGAATGATTCATCTATAAAACCTTAACCAATGGAATGATCTTAGTACGGAGCACTTGATCTTGTGTTTCTAAAATTTAAACTGGTTTTTGGATGTACATTAAATTCTCATAAATCCTCACCAATTCATATTCAATGATGTGCAAAGGGTTATGGACGTGTTTATAGAGTATTGACACATAAAAGACATTATAAGCATCCCCAAGATTGGAGGTAAAACTAATTAATAGGCTACTTCTCTAATCCTCTCCAATATTTTGAACGATCTAATAAACCTTGGTTTAAATTTTTCTTTTGAACCAAATTGAGAGACTTCATTACATGGAAATATCTTTAACAATACAGGGTCTCTAACATAAAAACTTAATTCAAACCTTTTATGATCTTTATAACTCTTCTACTGGCTTTGAGTAATCTTAAGCTAATCTCGAATAAAATAAATTTTATTAAATATCTCATGAATAATTTCTAGTTTCAAAAGTCTCATATCCCCAATTTCTTCACAATAGATTAGGAAACAACACTTGCTTCCTTAAAGCACTTCAAATGTGATGACCCGATTTTTTTTTTTTTTAAAGACAAACTCAGGGTCTCATGAAGCCGGACTAAGTAACGCTGGCCCATCAATTTAATTTCAAACTAAACTACTCTGAGATGCTTACTAATAAATATTCATTACAGAATCCTCAAAGGAAAGCACGAAAACATACTAACATTCAAAACATTTTTAAAATTCATAAACAGCGGAGTCTAATCAACATCAAAAGACAAAATAAAACTCTTCAAAATCTGCTTCGGTTCGCCAAGCCACTTTGATACTCCACAAAGTTCTACTCAACTTCATCCTCCATAATTTTTTCATCATCTGAAAAATAGCAAGAATGAGCTACAAAACCCAGCAAAATACTCACATGCAGAAAACAGAGTACATAACATATACATATAAGCGAATATAATACGAAAATCATCATGTCTTTTAGTTCGAAATTTTCTTAGTCTTTTGCTTCTTATCTTGTCTATTGAAAACTCATAAAAATCATGGAGGGTTCTTATCATCTTTAGGGACCGGACGGAAGCGGACAAATATCGAGGACGGGTTGTGTGTAACCCCACAACCTAAAACCGTATCCCATCGTTATGCTCCCCGGGGCTAGAGGTAATGCTTTTATCCCAGCATACGGGGCCAAAAGTCTTATGCCACCAAAAGGATCCCTCCCGTGGCCCAGGAGGCATCCTCGAGTGTCACTTCAATATCCTTCATCCATCTTTTACAACAAGTTTAATGGAGACTCGGTTCTTAGTTCATATGGTCGTTCATTGTGGTTCAAAAGTCATAGAGTTTCACTTGCTGTCCGAATTAATATATTATTCTTTAAGCCGAAGCTCTTTTCTTTTTCAAACGGAGTTCATAATGCCGGAGTACATTTTCAGACGGAGTTCAAAATGCCAAAGTTCTTTTTCAGACAGAGTTCAAAAATGCCGGACGGAGTTCAAAATGCCAAAATTTCTCTTCAAAGACGGACTTCTTTTACATAAAAGCCGGAGTTCTTTATAATCCGAAGCTGTGAGAACCGGAGTTCGTTATTCAAAGAGGCAGAGGTTTTTTCAAAAGGCAGAGTTTTTACCCGAAGTTCTTAAAAGTCGGAGTTCCGTTAAATCTGGAGTTCTAAAAAAAACCGAAGTACTTTTCTTTAAAATTCGAAACTCTAAAACCGGAGTGATTTTTCTTTAAAATCCGGAGTGCTTCTTCATTAAAAGGACGGAGCTCTTTTTGTAAAAAGACGGAGTGTGTTTTCTTCAAAAGACGGAGCTTTTTTCTGTTAAAAGACGGAGCACTTTTCTTTAAAGGACGGAGCTGTTTTCGTAAAAGGACGGAGCACTTTTCATAAAAAGACGGAGCACTTTTCTTCAAAGGACGGAGCTATTTTCGTAAAAGGACGGGGCTCTTTTCATAAAAAGACGCATGACTTTTCTTCAAAGGATGGAGCTGTTTTTGTAAAAGGACGGAGCTCTTTTCATAAAAAGACGGAGTGCTTTTTCATCAAGGACGGAGTTCTTTTTTGTAAAAAGACGGAGTGCATTTTCTTCAAAAGGGCAGAGTTCTTCTTCAAAGGCGGAGTACTTTTCCATACAATCATCAAAATTCATATAAATTGACAGATACTCATACAAAATCGAATATCAAGAAGTATTTTCCGTAAACATGCAATTAATCGTAAGCATCAGATATGAAAAGAACAGAATAAATATCATATAAATTCATATAATATCAAATATACTAGTATAGAAATAATGCATAAATATGAACTTGAAAACAGGGGTGAGTATCTTGCCTGGGGTTCTTCTACTTTGCCTTGATCTTTACTCTTGCCTGGGTTTCTTCTACTTTACCTTGATCTTTACTCTTGCCTGGTTTCTTCTACTTTGTCTTGATCTTTTGGCCTCAATTTACTAGAATTTCTATTACATGCTTCTTTCTCACTCTTCTAGTTCTTATTTATAGGCCTTAAGTGTGAAGACTATCATTAATGATTGACACTACAGGGGAAATATTTCATCATTAATGATTGACAAATCCAAGGGGAATGTTTCATCATTTGGCAAATCCAAGGGAATTGTTTCATCATTAATGATTGGCAAATCCAAGGGAAATATTTCTTATTTATGGCTTCTATATTTCCTAAGAGTTTCCTTATTAATTAGATCATTAATGGTTTCACATTTTCAAGAAGTTCATAAATTCCTAATTAACTGAATTTAACGGGTTTTAGATTTTTTAATTAATTCCTGATTCACTGGACTTAACAGGATTTAGCTTTTTCATGTAAACACATTAAATTCCTGATTAACTGAACTTAGCAGGATTTAGCTTTCTCATGTAAACATATTAAATTTCAGGTTAATTGAACTTGGCAGGACTTGACTTTTCTCATTTAATCAGATTCCGGTCAACTATCGGCGTTGATCGGATTATCCCTCACATACCTCCGGTCAACGCGTGTTGACCGGATCTTCAACTCTGGCTTTCTTCCCACAATTATACTCCGACCTTACAAAGCTATTAAACCACTCCGGCCTCCGACACACAAAGCCACTCCGGCCTTCAAGTCACTTCGGCCTTACATTCATACAATGCACTCCGGCCTTCAATAGAACAAAACCCAATTTCAAAACATGTTGAAAGCCGATTTAGATTTTCTTTCTGAAAGTGGCTGGACTTGATTCTCACGGATGAAGCCGGACTTATTTTGCATCAAGAAATATTCCGGACTTCTTTTTATCAAGGAAATCCGGACTAGAATAAAATTCAAACCAGAATAAAATCTAGACTTCTTTTTATTCAGGAAGTCCGGACTAAAAATTCATAAAAGAAAATCCGAACTTCTTTCCTGGACTTGATTTTCATCTTAAGGCACATTTACCTTTCTTATTATATTTTTCGGTCAACTGGCGTTTGATTGGATTATAAGGACTTGATGTTGAAATTTCTGGGTTGTTACATCAAAAGGCACCTTAGCGATACCTATCTGATAACTATTGTTGTAAACAAACTCGACTAGCGATAAATAGTCACCCCAATTTTTTTCATCTCTAAAATTAAAACTCTTAACATGTCCTTAAGAATTTGAATTATCCATTCTGATTGTCCATTCATTTGAAAATAATAAGAGGTATTAAACTTTAAATTGGTACCCAACTTCCAATGTCAGATCTTTCAAAAATTAGATATAAACTTTGGATTTTGATCTGATACAATTAAAACTAGGATCCCATGAAGCCTAACTACTTTGTTTATTTATAACCTTTTTAATCAATCCCTTAAAAAAGTCATTCTCACGGCAATAAAATGGGTAACCTTATTAGCCAATCAATGATTACAAATACGGCATCATCATTTCTCAACATTCTTAGCAAACTCATCATAAAATCTATCATTATATGCTACCCCTTCTAACTAGAATTTTGCAAAAGTTGTAAAGGACCTGATGGCCTCTTATACTCAACATTTACTTATTGACAAATCATATATCTTCCTACAAAATTTACAATTTTTCTTTTCATATTATATTACTAAAAGATCTTCCACAAATCTTAGTATATCTTAATATTACCTAGGTGGATGGTATACTTAGATCAATAAACTTTATTTGAAATTTTATCCTTTAATTTTTTAAAATTGGGTATATATATATCAACTTCCAAAACCTTAAGATTCCATTAGCCCGAATGCTAAATTTAGCTTTCAATTTCCTATTTAAGTCTCCAGCTATGTCCACCCATAATGGATCATTAATTTTCATTCATTGAATCCTTTTAATTATCTCTAATTGTACCTAAAAATATAATAAAATAATTCACATACCTTAGGAATATCTCTTGATGTTCCTTCCTTTCCTTACTACTTTTTCATTTTCTAAGAAAAATTACCAACTTAAGCATTGGAGGATATGATAGAGGACAAATTTCATATTTTTTGATCTCTTATTGACGTGTGGTGTGTAAGATTCGAATAAGAAAATTTAATTGACTAACTTAATTTAATCTAAATTATAAATACGAGGTATGCATCATTGATGTCATCTGTGTGAACATAATTAAGTTGTTCGTTCTTATCAGATTAAAATCACACTTGCTTGAAAACTTCCTTCTAATAGAAAAAATGATGAATATAAGAGGACATAGATAGTCAAAAAAATTTTTCAAAGATATCATCTCTTATGGCCACATCCCAAAAGAAGGCTATCAAGGGAATGCTCACTCACTGGCCAATCCAAGTATTAGAGCTTTGGTCCTTAACACACAAGATATGCGAGGATGCTAAAATCCTTATGGGACAAAGTGAATGAATAACCTCGTAGGGTAGAGGTCCTCCAACTGTAATCATCGATTTTAGTTTCATTTAGTGGTTTAGTTAGATTATGATTTATTTGACTCTGATTTCATATGGGTGTTTTTCCTTTCAAATTTTTTGAAGTCATGTAATTATCGATATTTAAAGTCACTTTTAAGCGTGACATTTCAAATCCTGTGAATTGATATATTTTTATATTCAGGTCTTTTATTGGTATTTGACTCTTTAGGTTATTATCTTGTCACTGTTTGGGTTTCAATCAGTGAAAATAAATAAATCAATTTTAGTTAATTAAGAACAAAAATATGTTTTAAATTAATTAAGGATTAAGAATTAATATAATTTGACCTTGAGATTGGGGACATGACACTCATCTATACTTTGGGCCTATCAAACGACTCTAAGAGAACTAACTAAAAAAATACCTTTCAATGTATATTATCGAATGAAAGCAATAATCTCAATTAAGATAGAACTACCAAGCTGTTGAGTGAAAAATTTTACTTTAGATTAAAATTTTTAACTTCTTAGATAAAATTTAGATCTCTTAGAGAAAATTAGAAAAATGGCACACATTAGGTAGCAGCCTATTAACAAATAGTCACTTAGTATTACAACAAGAAGGGAAATGTATGAGCCTTTGAAGTAAAAGACTTTGTTTTAAGAAATATTGAAGCACTAAGAAACTTGCATCGAGGAATAAATTATCCACAACTTGTGAAGGAGTATTCCTAGTTTTAGCAATACTCCATAATGGGGTGTACAAATTACATACCTTAAATGGAAACTAGTCTCTCAAACTTAAAACGTCATTTACTTTAAAAAATATTAGCAATGAAAATGTTAGTCTAGAAACATAGAGGTATGCCCTACTCCTCACTTTGGAATGCTTGTGTAATTAAATTATTGTTTATGTTATTGATAAAAATATTTTTTGATTTAATTCTTCCCAATTTGCATGCATGTGTTATTAATATGACCACAATTGACTTTGAGTCAAATAATTAATTTTAACACCTTATCAGTTAAATGTATCGATTCAAATGAATAGTCATAGTGTAGGTTTAATAGAACTATACAGCCTCACATATGGTTACACACTCAAAATTTTATAAGACTTGAGGGCTTAAGAATCAAGCGTTCATTACCCCTTTGAAAAGTAAAAAATAGATTGGATGAAGTTAACCAAGACTCGACTATTAATTGCTAACTAACCTATTAAACCTTAGAGATGCTATAAATGCATAAGTGATAAAATTACTTTCCGTGGGATCCACATAATCAAACAAATGGTCAAGGACAAGGGTCCTTCCTCACTAGCAAAAATAGTCTAACAACTTAGTCGGTAACTAATTTGGATATACAATGATTGAAGACTCAAATATATGTCATCGGGGGCTTAATCACCTAATCAATATCAATTTGAAGAGAAATAAATATGTAGAGGTGGAAAAGTTTAAATGTATACTTGAAGAACAAATTACATCATCATCATTCACGACTATAACATGAGGTTACGAGATTCAAGGATTAAAATTGATTGGCAATCCTATGGCTAATACTTGGATCTAGATCCTGAAGTTGGAGAGCTTAATTATTTTTTGAAATTCATAACCTATGGCTAATCCTAATGCTTTTCCTTAATGACTCCTTAAACCGAACACATTCAACTATTAATCCATCTATGGCATTAACAACTATTGTGATACATCATTTAGCCTTAAGGTTTCTATCTTCAAAAGAAATGTCTCGATCTTCAACAATGATAGCTTAATCTATATAATCGTGAGACCTACTCAATCACTTAGCCACTTCTTTCTTAAGACAAATCAAGTGATCTTCAAAGAACAATGTCCTAGCTTTAGTAACCACATCTTTGAACTCCAAACCCCTTACTACAGCAAGATCAATGTAAAATCGAAACAAGTTATCAATTTCTATGTCTCAATTATACTACTTGTTTCTTGTTAGATTTACTAGGTTTTGGTCTACAGAAAGGATTGAGTCGGCAATAACAAGACAAATAAATAGCTTGAAATTAAAGTTTCAGAGACTATCTCTTGGGTTGAAAAACCCTACCTGGAAGTAAAATCTAATGATGATCCAACTTTATTAAGCTCTGGTATAGACGAACATCTCCAGCAAATGAGAGGCAAAGATCAATAGAATAGGAAAATCTCAAAACCTAGGACTTCATGTGAAGTCTCAGAACCCATATAGCTCGGAGAGGATGATATAGAATGAATATTAGGTCCTATAACAATATGTATATCACTATTTTCTAGTTCAGATGAAGCAACTCAAGTAATAAAAGGACTAATTACTGGATTAACAGATATATGAGAGTTGAATATGATTGGAATCCCATTGATTGGAATCCCATTCTCAACAATAATTTGAGCATTAATTACTGGCTTATCCTTATATGAGAAATGATGCAAAGAACAATGCTCATTCCTTGAATAAATGATTGAGATCCTCTCTTTAAAATTCAAAGCTGGCATCTTTTCTGATGGTTTAATAGGTAAAGAGACAAGAACCATAGTTAATAGATGTGTAGATACTTGAGCTCCCGTATCAACTTTTACTTCAGCTATGTAGTCCTTGAAAACTTCATTGATAATTTTTAAAATCTCATCATCATCCAAATAAGAAGTTGGCAAAGGTGTTACAAAAATGTTGATTGCTCAATATAAGCCCTAGGAGGAACATCTATAAAAACAACCTTCCTCCTTTTCAATATATGAGGAGACAAATCGGCAGCATCTTCCCCTCCAAGGACATTGTACTAGTTCACAGCATCCAAGGCAACCTGTGTTAAAAAATTACCAATTTTACACAACTTAATTACATGTTCTTTTACTAAATTTGATTAGAATCTAGTCATAAAAAATTCACTCTCAAGAATAGAACCAAAAAATACTGAATTAATATTATCCCAATTATTTTACAAAATCTAATTATTAAAAATCTTAATGCAGAAGAATTTATACTTCTAATTCTTCACTGAGTCTAGCTTTCCTATACTTATTTTGAATTCCTTTATAGGAGTTAAAGTTATCCAATCGTTTTCTTAATTAAAGCAAAATATAACATTGACCATATGAGCATCTAATATAAGAGCCCATCACTAGGAAAAAGACATATAATGCTAAGATATATATGATAGCATTATAATAAAGATGGTTGATAGTGATTTCAAATGTCTCCATTATTTCAACAAATTCTCTTGCTAAAGGAATTTGGAGACAATTATCCAAATGAACTTCATATATAGTAATAAAGTCATCCCTTGGATAGCAAGTATTCTCCTCAGATGGACTCTAAACAAAATAGCAAAAGAAATGTTATACTTATCATAAATGTCAACTACACGTACATGGATAAGCAACAAGCAATGTTAGCAATATTCTTTGAAGCACTTTGTGGAGTTATAAAAGAATGTTCATTCTTTGCCGAAAAGTATAGGAGAAGTGCAGTTAGGGTTTAAAAAGAAAAATAAAAGATGTTATAATTTGAAAGTGTAACCGAAATTGAAAATAATGTCTTTTATACAGCAATCCTAATCCAAATGACATGTTGCTCTCTAAAAATATATCAAATGATGACAAATCTTCCTCTCAATTAAAAACCAAAATGTTGCGTATTAAAATGATTTAAAAATTACACAATTTAATAACCATTTGCTGTCACATTAAATGTGCTGATAATGAGTTGTTTCAATTACAGAAGTCATCATGACTATGATGTCATAAATCTAATTATTAAGACATAACACCTCGGAAGCCCAACTTGCTTCTGAAAACAAATTTGGCACTCTTATAAATTAAAATGTGAATTATTTTATCAAGTATCACAATTTACCAAAAGTCTAAGTTGTCAAAATGTCTAATTATTGTATCTTTATTAAGCTATCATCTAGCAAACTTTCTAGTCATAAAACCATGAATTGTAGAAATTTTTTATTCGAATAATTTGATTAATCAAAACTTTTGATGATTTACAATCTCATATGGATAAATAAAAGTCTAAAATATAAAATGAACAGATTAACAAAAACAATTTAAATGAAAAATAAAATCATTTTTTTTTATTTTTGGATATATTCTTGTACATGATATATTTTTACATGAGAATACTATATCAATCAGCTTTAAGAAAAAAAGAAGAAATATCAGTAATGAATTTCATCAACAATAGCAGAAAAACCAGAATATTCACCATGTTTCTTTGTAAGCAATATTTAGCCAAGTAGCTCTTGCCAACTAATAATAAGCAAAGGGGATCATCACAGCATATAAACCAACAGATATGTGTTCAAATGACTCCCCAACAGACTAATGATAGGAATTTAGATGCTCCGTAGTGGATGTATATGCGAAATAAAAAATCAGTCCAATTCAAGATATTACATAAAATAAAAAGATCATGACAATTTTCCATATAAAAAGAGCAACCAAAATAAATTTCATTGATGCTTTCCAAAGGAATCCAATAGCTTCCAAATGATCTCTCTTCTCTCTAATCCATCAAACATTGATTTACTTAGAAAACATAAATAACTCCGTCAGATATTAAGATTTAGAATTTAGATGAAGATAGAATGAGATCAGCTCCTTTTATAATAAAAAAAAATAGCTGTAAAACGGCATGTTTTGGGATGAAAAAAATAGTCAAATAATCAAAGAATTTCTACTAAGTTACAGAAAAGTAGGCTCAAATTGATATGACCAAATAGTAATAAATGTATACTGATTAATATTCTGTTAAGGAGAAACATTCATACAATATTAAAAATAGTAACTCAGAGTTTTATTTTAACATATTCGAAACTTTAATTCAATCTCTAAGTATAAAGGCTAGTATTGGGTATTGTCTAAAATAAAATCAACCCGATAGATTGATATAAAGGGCCCCGCATCTTATACATTTTATGAAGAGGTATAAATAAACCAAGTTGTCAAATCAAGATTAAAAAGAAATAGGTCCAAATGACCAATCTTCCGAATGATCGAATTACCTAGCCGTCGATTGATCAAAATGTTGAGTGTAATAAAGATTGAAATTTCAAATGGCCAACGGTTGATTAAACCAAACGGTTAATCCTGCCAAACGGTCAAAGAACATAAAAGGTTATCCTAACTAGCCAAATAAATCAAACAAATCATTAATACATTCAATTGATATAAATTAAATTTTGAGTATATTAAATGGTTGAATTATTCAATTTTCAATAAAAATAATTATTTTTCTTTAGAAAACTACTACTAACTAGTATTTAGGCCATAAATATGCCATTTTGTCTAAAAACGAGAAGAATTT
>JAODPA010066334.1:0-10947 GCA_025585075.1 Nepenthes mirabilis | reverse complement strand
GTATTTAAGATATTTGGGTTTTTGCTGAGAATGTACTTTTATTTGTTTCATTCTATATTGATAACAAAAAAATTCTAATTGGGCTTTAAATTTTTTACTGTCTTTATAAAATTTAGTTTGTTCTTTATATTCTTGACATAACTATAATCCTTCTTTTTTGATAAAAGTAAATAATTAACCATAAGTCATATTAGACCATTGAATAACTGTACCCCCTAAGCTTAGTGAGCTTGGTAATGATACATTAAGAAAAAAGAGTAGAAAGATCAGCAACAAACCGTTCTTTTTAGAAGGGTTCATTACAATCCCGTCTTCGAAAAATATGAGTAATAAAAAGGTTTTTGTACCATCGAAAGTCTCGAAGAGTAGGACATCGAAATTGGATAGAAATAACTTAGTGCTTGTTAACTTGTTTTCAACATTGCCAAGAAAAGCTTGACTAAAAGTGATAATAAAAACCTCAAGACTATTTAGTTTTTGAACAATTTGAATTTCGCCATTAGGCGCTTCTTGTTGAATTTGTTTTGTATAGTTAAGAATATATTGCTTTTTATTAGAGGTTAAGGCATTTTTTCACAAGAATTTTAATGTCCCGGTAAAACCAACAATAATTAATTTAGCGACCATATCTTCAAATACTTGATTATGCGTAAGGATCGGATTTCTAGGACTTAGTTTCTCACGACCTTAATGGAAAAATCGACCTAAGTAGCAAGACGGTTGATTAAGAATTGTTGACCGACCGAATTAAATTATTGACCGGACTAGATAAGTTGATTGGAATAGATGATTGACCGATTTAAAGGATAGTTGCCTGTATTAGAAAGAAGACCAGTTAAAATAATCGATCAGATTAGATAGATGATCGGACTAGATTGTTAACCAGTTAAGAGAGTTGACCGGAATCGAAATAGTTGACCGCAATTAGGGAGATAACCAATATGACCATAAAACTGCGGTCTATATATGAACAGCAACAATCGAGGATTTAGAAAGAGACCAAGATCATTAGAAAATTAAAAAGAAATCGAGGACTTAGAGAGTGAGAACAAGAGATAATGAGACGTTTAACATAGTCAGTTTAGACCCATACTTTATTCTCACCTACTTCGTTGACTTTCTAGAAAGAAAAAACTAAGTGGGAAAAGAAGTAACAAGTAGGTGATCTACCCCCACCTGATCTACCCCCCACCTGCTTTCACCTATCCCATTGTCTATAAATACTGGATTTAGGGGTTAGAAAAGAGTGTGTGGAAAATCTGAGAGAAGTACAAGGGAGACAAAGGAGAAGGAGAGGAAGAGCTTCACGAAATTTGTAGATCACGATCAGGTAAGTGTACCCTATACTTCGTCTTTAGCTATTACTAATTCTTGTCCGAATTCTTCAGGTATCATTGTTCTAATACCCTTCTTCGCTATATTTCTATGTAATGTATGTCCTGATACTTGTTTTCTCATATTTTATGAAGAAATTTCATGTTCAGTGCATGTGTTATACTTTACATGCTGGATTTTGTTCCACGGTTTGTGCTTGAATATTATTAGATTTCCTTTTGCTTATTGAGTTCGGTATTGCAGCAAGATTTGGTAAAGTTTAAGCTATGGTGCACAAAAAAGTCATCTTACATGTTTAATTACTGTCAACAATATCAGTTTGTTTATTTAAAGATCACATCCGTTTGCATGTTTGTTCGCCATTTGCAAAGATAAGATTGTTCTTTAAATACTACGGTTATTTGAAGCTCAAAATTTAAGAAAATTAAATTTCAATATACGATGGTCGAGTAGTTATAGGTATAAAATGTAGTCGTATTGATATATGATGGTCAAGTAGCTGCAGGCCTTAAATGCAGCCGTTATTAATATATGATGGCCGAATAGTTACAAGTCTAAAATGTAACCGTTATTGATATATGATGGCCGAATAGTTACAAGTCTAAAATGTAACCGTTATTGATATATGATGGTCAAGTAGCTACAGGCCTAAAATGTAGTCGTTGAAGGAAAGTTGATTTTGGATTTAAATTCGTTTCGGAAATCAATTCTCACGAAGATGTCTTTGACCCATGTTTTACGTTTTTGTATGCAAAATGCTCTCATTCTATTTCTTTTGATTCCGTTTCGAAACTATATTTATGCATGCCTTTACTTACTTATTTGTACCTTGTTGAGTAATCTGCTAACTTCCTACTATTTTCTTACCTTCAAAAGAGTAAGAATTCATGTTGGATGAGAAAGAGTAGAGCCAAACGGACTAGCTAGGTAGGATTGCCACTTTGGATTCATGTAACAGTATATGATCGGTTTGATGTATTTTTTTGGTCATTTTGAAGACTTTTGATAACGATTCTACTATATAAATTAATGGATAATTTTATACTTCTCCTGAACTTTATGGTTTAAGAAATTTTTATTCCTATTGACATCTCATCCGTCAATAGTTTCTCCTCAATAGCCGACCGACCTAGAATCCTAGCCAACCAAGATGAGGTCGAGTTAAGAGCTTCAACCGGTTTGGATCATGTGTACGCTATTATATTAAAATATTGCATGATGTTTTATGTTCGTCCTATTACTCATTGGCACTTTGATATGGACAGACGAGTTCTGTAGCCCAGTAAGGGTTCCAGTCTGTCACACTTAGTATCAATATTGACGGAGGTCATTAGAGAATTATAGCCCAATCCGTCACAAATTGTATCAGAGAAAAATATATACTTTAAGGTTGATTAATCTTAAAGCGGAAGCTTAGGCTTAGTCTAAGTAGAAGTGGGCTAAGAGTAGTTAGAATTAGATAGAATGTTTAGCTGTTAAGGGCCGAGGTGGATAAATGACTGAAGCTCGGGAGTTTAATCTTTGAATGCATTGAATAATTATTAACCCCTCCCCCCTAATCTGAATATGCCGGATTAATTGATATTTTGATATTTTAATTATAGGATAAAAACACGACAAGTAGAAGAAGAAATAACCGAGTTGGCATTAGTGGTCCTTAGGATCGAAAGGCTGAGTATTTGAACCTGTTAGGAAGGATAACTCACATAATAGAATCAATGGAACAACGTTATATGGCTCCTATTCTTGCTCTAAACCCGGCCCTAGTGAATCTTAGTCAAACGGCGTATGAGAGATTTACTGCTGAATGAGTTCCTGAATTTTTGGGGGAACTGGATCCAATGAAGACAGACACGTGGATCCAGCGGCTTAAGAAGGTGTTTGCGATTATTATATGTCCGGCCAAAGATAGAGTTTTATTTGCTACTCATAAATTGGAAGAAGCCCATCATTGATGAAAAATGTAGAAAAGAGTATTTGTGATGTCGGAAGATAAAAATTACTTAGGTTATATTTGAAACAGCTTTTATGGAGAAATATTTTCCTACCAGTCTCTGTGGGTAGAAAGACGAAGAGTTTTTACGATTAAGGCAGGGCAATCGTACGGTGGCAGAGTACGATGCCAAATTTACGGAATTATCCCGTTTTGCTCCGTTTATGGTAGAGGGGGAAGAAAGGAATGTGAGAAAATTTTCACAAGACTTGAGGGATGATATTAAGAAATATTTATCGACGTTGAAATTGCTGACTTGTGAAAAAGTATTGGTAGAGCTCTCATTTACGAGAAGGAGCTTGAGAAAAAGAAGTTTTTCAAAAAAAAGGTATCTAGTTGGAGTGGTTCAGGAGTCAGCTACAGTGTAGGATCAGGGAGACTCCCAAAGAAGGCAAAGCAGCTGGAGTCACGGAAGGTTTGGGGGTCTCCCTGATCCCATACTGGAGCAAGCCTTGTTTTAAGCTGCTGGGAGTTTGTTATAATTGTGGACAAGCGGAGCATATGGTAAGGAGTTGCTCTCACTCGAAGCAAGCCCCAGTGTCCAAACCAACTTCCCGGCCAAGGTGTTTGCAAGCTCTGCAAAGGAGGCCAAAGTTTTAACAGACGTGGTGGAAGTATTCTCTCTATTTGTGGCATTTTCTGTCATGTGCGTTTTGATTCAGTATCACCTATTCATTTGTTTCGCCTAGATTTGCACATTATCTTGCATCATCCCCTAAGATTCTTGACTATTCTTTGATTGTTTCAATACCCACAGGGTCATCTGTTGTTCTAGATGTTATGTACCTAAGGTGTGTTACTGAGATTAATGGATCTCAATTGCTAACTAATTTAGTCTTACTGGAGATGTGTGATTTTGATATCATCTTAAGCATAGATTGGTTGGCAAAATATCACGCCAACATTGATTGTTTTCGAAAGAGGGTAGATTTTGTTATTTCAGGAAGTGAGCCTTTTTATATTCAAGGAGTTCTACGAAAAGAGCATAATGCTTCATTTTGGCTATTCATGCCCGGCATTTGATGAGGAATGGATGCCAGGCCTATCTGTCTTATGCTAGTATAACTGAGAATTATGAAATGTCAGCTAAAAAGATTTTCGTAGTGTGTGAGTTTGAGGATATATTTTCTAAAAAATTATTTGGATTACCACCAAACCGGGAGATAAAGCTTGAAATTGAGTTGACGCTAGGATCAGCACCGATATCAAGGACGTTTTACAAAATGGAGTCGACTGAATTGAAGGAGTTGAAGCAGCAATTGTAGGAATTGCTGGATAAGGATTTCATTAGGCCGAGTGTGTCCCCATGGGATGCGCCGATCTTGTTTGTGAGAAAGAAAAATGAAACTTTGAGATTATGTGTAGATTATCAAGAAATAAATAAGAACACAATTAAGAATAAATATCCCTTGCCAAGGATTTGATGACCTCTTTGACCAGTTGCAGGGAGTCTGCGTATTTTCAAAGAATGACCTTCGATTCGGATACCATCAGCTCCGGATTAAACAGGAGGATGTGGCAAAAATAACATTCCGGACGAAATATGGCCACTATGAGTTTACAGTAATGCCGTTCGGGTTAACAAACGCTCCTGCGGCTTTTATAGATTTAATGAATTGAGTCTTTCAGCTTTATTTGGATAAATTTGTGGTAGTCTTTTTGATGATATCCTTATTTATTCTAAGAGTCATAAAGAGCACGAGGTGCATTTTTGAACAGTGTTCCATACCCTTCGAGAGTATAAATTATTTGCGAAACTGAATAATTGTGAATTTTGGTTAGAATAAGTGGGATTCTTAAGCCATACAATTTCTAAGGATGGAATCTCGGTCGATCTAATGAAGATTAAAGCAGTGATGAATTGGAGCTGACCGAAGTCGGTGACTGAGATCTGAAGTTATCTGGGCATGGCCGGATATTATCGTAGATTCGTAGAGAATTTTTTTCTAATTGATATGCCGCTTATTCAGTTAATGAGGAAGGAGACTAAATTTGAATGGACCGAGGAATGTGAGCAAAGTTTTCAGAAGCTAAATGACTGGTTCACCTCTACGCCGATTTTGATTATTTTGAACCGATCAGGGGGATTTGTAGTGTCCTAATGCAATATGGAAAGGTTGTTGCTTACGGATCTCGATAGTTGAAGGTTCATGAAAAGAATTATCCAACCCATAACTTAGAACTAGTTATCATGGTATTTGCATTAAAAATCTGAAAATATTATCTGCATGGTGAGAAATTTTTTGTATATTCTGACCATAAGAGTCTAAAGTATTTATTTTCGTAGAAGGAGTTGAATATGAGGTAGAGGAGGTGGATCAAATTTCTGAAAGATTATGATTGTGAAATCTAATACCAGCCAGGAAAAGCCAATGTGATGACTGACGCTTTGAGTTGCCGATTAAGCTTTGTTGCAAGATTGCAAATTAAGGAGATGGAGATGCTGAATTACATGAACTATTACAATATCCAGCCGTACGTCGAAGGCAACCGAATGCTGCTATCTTACCTTCAAGTGCAATTGGAGGTGTTGCGGAGAATCAAAGAGGGACAAGCGAATGATCCCTTCTTGATGGAGATTGCTAGAAACTTGAATGACTCTAGAGTTGATTTTAATATTCAGGCTGATGGAGTCCTGAGATTTAATAATCGATTATGTGTACTTGAGAATAATGAGCTTAAGAAAGAAATTATAAAGGAATCCTACTGAACCAGGTATACACTTCACTCTGAAATTAATAAGATGTACTAGGACTTAAGGAAAAGGTTCTGGTGGAGAAATATGAAGAAGAAAATTGAGACTTTTGTAAATAAATACCTTGTCTGTTAGCAATTGAAAGCCAAGAGAAGAAAATCGATAGGTTTGCTGCAATCGATGCCCATCCCAAGTTGGAAGTGGGAGGACATTGCAATGGATTTTGTGTCTGGTTTGCCTAGAACTCCGAAAAATCACGATACTATATAGCTTATCATTTATCAGCTGACTAAATCGGCTCATTTTTTGGCAATTCGGACGATCTACTCTTGGGACCAATTGGCTCGGCTGTATATTAATGAGATTGTTAGACTCCATGATGTACCAGCCTCAATTGTATCCGATTGAAATCCAAAATTTGTATCAAAATTTTGGGAAAACTTATATTGAGAATTGAGAACAGGATTAAAATTTAGCACGATTTATCATCCCTAAACAGATGGTCAATCAGAGCACACCATTCAAATATTAGAGAACATGCTAAAAGTCTTAGTGTTAGAGATGAAAGGTAGCTGAGATTATCATTTAGCTCTGGCGGAGTTTGCTTTATAATAATAGTTACCAGGCGAGTATTGGCATGGCACTATTTGAAGCTTTATATTGGAGAAGATGTCGATCGCCTATTCATTGGGAAGAAACTAGAGATAGGCAACTTCTTGATTCAAAAATTATCAATGAGACAATAGAGAAAATCAGGTTGATTCATGAGAATTTAAAAGTAGCTCAAAATAGGTAGAAGAGCTATGCAGATAAGAGGAGATCGGCGTTAAAATTTGAAGTCGGTGACTTGGTATTCCTGAAAGTATTATCATCCAAAGGATCATCCCAATTTGGAGTTAAAGGAAAGTTGAAGTCGAGGTTCATAGGACCCTTTAAAATTTTGGAGAAAGTTGGTGATGTAGCTTACCGATTAGCCTTGCCCCCATACTTGGCCATGTTCATGATGTGTTTCACGTATCAATGTTTCGAAAATATGTTCACGATCCAGCACATGTAATTGATTTTGAGCCTCTGACTATTAGTGAAAACCTATCTTATGATGAGAAATCAGTGCAGATTTTAGACTAGAAGGACCAAATATTGCATAAAAGACCATCCCTATAATAAAGTTTTATGGAGAAATTACTCTATTGAAGAAGTTACATGGAAACGTGAAATAGAGATCCGGAGCAAATACCTCCAATTTTATGGTGTTGTCAAATTTCAACGATGAAATTTTATAAGTTAGAACGAATTGTAAGGATCGGGTTCCTAGGACTTAGATTCTCACGGCCTAAATGGGAAAATTGACCTAGGAAGCAAGATGGCCGATTAAGAATTGTTGACCAACAGGATTGAATTGTTGACCGGATTAGATAAGTTGACCGGAATAGATGGTTGACCGATTTAAAGGATAGTTGCCCGTATTAGAAAGAAGAACAGTTAAGATAATTGATCATATTAGATAGACGATCGGACTAGATTGTTGAACAGTTAAGAAAGTGGACCAAAATCGGAATAGTTGATCGGAATTAGAATAGTTGGCCGGAATTATAGTAGTTGACTAGAATTATAGTAGTTGACCGAAATTAGGGAGATAACCAACATGACCATAAAACCGCGGTCTATATATGAAAAT
Source organism: Nepenthes mirabilis (assembly GCA_025585075.1). NCBI lineage: Eukaryota > Viridiplantae > Streptophyta > Magnoliopsida > Caryophyllales > Nepenthaceae > Nepenthes > Nepenthes mirabilis. The sequence continues at coordinate 3,246 of JAODPA010066334.1, read as the reverse complement.
AACAATTGAAGACTTAGAAAGAGACCAATGTTGTTGGGAAATTAGAAAGAGATCAATGACTCAGAGAGTGAGAACAAGAGATAATGAAACGTTTAACAGAGTCAGTTCAGACCCATACTTTATTTCCACCTATTCTGTTGACCTTTTAAAAAGGGGAGACTACATAGAAAAAAAGTACCAAGTAGGTGACCTACCCCCCACTTGCTTCCACCTACCCCATTGTCTATAAATATTGGATTTAAGGGCCAGAAAAGAGTGTGCGAAAAACCTGAGAGAAGCACAAGAAGACAAAGGAGAAGGAGAGGAAGAACTTCAAAGAATTCGTAGATCAAGATCAAGCAAGTGTACCCGATGCTCCGTCTTTGGCTATTGCTAATTCTTGTCCAAATTCTTCGGGTATTATTGTTCTAATGCTCATCTTCGCTATATTTCTACGTAATGCATGTCATGATACTTGTTTTATCATGTTTTATGAAGAAATTTCATATTCAATGCATGTGTTATACTTTACATGCAAGATTTTGTTCCACAATTCGTGCTTGAATATTGTTAGATTTCCTTTTGCTTATTGAGTTCGATATTATAGCAAGATTTGATAAAGTTTAAGCCATTGTGCACGGAAAAGTTATCTTACATGTTTAATTACTGTCAACAATATCAGTTTACTTATTTAAAGATCTCATCCGTTTGTATGTTTGTTTGCCATTTGCAAAGGTAAGATTGTTCTTTAAAGACTTCGGTTATTTGAAACTCAAAACTTAAGAAAATTAAATTTTGATATACGATGGCTTAGTTGCAGGCCTAAAATGTAGCCATATTGATATATGATGGTCGAGTAGTTGCAAGCTTAAAATGTAGCCGTTATTGATATATGATGGCCAAGTAGTTGTAGGTCTAAAATGTATCCGTTATTGATATATGATGGCCGAATAGTTGTAGGCCGAATAGCTGTAGGCCTAAAATGTAGCCGTTAAAGGAAAGTTGATTTTGGATTTAAATTCGTTTCGGAAATCAGTTCTCATGAAGATGTCTTTGCCCTATGTTTTACGTTTCTGTATGCAAAATGCTCTAATTCCATTTCTTTTAATTCCGTTTTGAAGCTATATATATGCATGTCTTTACTTATTTGTACCAAACTAAGCAATCTACTTACTCCTTACTGTTTTCTTACCTTCAGAATAGCAAGAATTCATGTCGGACGAGAAAGAGTTGAGCCAGACAGACTAGCAAGGCAGGAAGGATGATTTTGATTCATGTAGCAGTATATGATCGGCTTGATGTATTTTTTTGGTAATTTTGAAGACTTTTGTATAACGATTCCGCTATATAAATTAATGGATAATTGTATACTTCCGCTGAACTTTATGGTTTAAGAAATTTTGGTTCCTAGTGACATCTCATATGTCAATGGTTTCTCCCTGAGAGCCGATCGACTTAGTTAAGGCCAATCTAGAATCCTGACTGGCTAAGATGAGACCAACTTAAGAGTTTCGGATGGTTTGGATCCTATATACGCTATTATATTTAAATATTGCATGATTGTTTATGTTCATCACATTACTCATTGGCACTTTGATATGGACGGACGAGTTTTGTAGCCCAATAAGGGCTCCGGTCTTCACACTTAGTATGAACATTAATGGAGGCCATTAGAGGATTATGACCCGTTCCGTCACATAATATATTTGATACGCGACAGATATGATACCCATGTCATGTAATATACATGTAATTTCATATTCAGACTTATCTTTTATACTCTATTCATGGATAGCAATGGTATCATAAATTTTGTGTGAAAATCGATTTCTTTCTTAATATTGAATATCAGGTTGTGTAGGTCATGAATAATAGTTTTTAATAGTTGTATATTTAGGAGTATGTCTCCGAATCTTATTTAGTAATTGATCAATGTCAAGTTCTTGGGATTCGTCTTGAGTTTGATCTATAGTTTGGACTATCTTTAAGATGTTTAGAGTAGTATTTGATGAGGATGGTAAATCATTTAATCTTTGTGTTAAGTTTTCTGAAAGAACATCTGTTCGGGTTGGAGGTAGGTGTCATTTATCGATATTAGGTAATGGTGAGTTTTGTAAATGTGCTATACTATAAGAAAATTGGTAAGATAGTCCTACTTTATTTTGAAGTATATGTTCTACGCGATCTACTTGTTTAGTCACTGTATGTAATATTTGGAATTGATAATTATTTTACTCATAAAATTTTTTAATATCTCCTAAATTTACATTACTATCATTTTCTTTGCCAGCAACTTTTTTAAAAGGGGCTGCATTAGTAGTTGTATTATCTATGGTGATCTTTAATCTCGTTAATGGTAAATGAATAGATGTAATATGTTACCAACTGACTGTATTCCATATTGAAGTAATCCTTTTGTTTACATTTATTTGTTTAGTTTTTTCATTTTTAATATATGGTAAAAAAAAGGAAAATTACGTGTGAGTATATGCATTGTCTTTTTCCACAGAAGTCTATATTATTCTATTTCTTCTTTAATAAAAGTTTAAAAATACTATTGTCTGGTTTATTTTTTTTTCTAATATAAATTCTTTTCGTAATAAGTCTATGGCTGAAATAAATTTATTTTCTATATCAATCACATTAATTGATTGCATATCTGACAAAGTAGGTGATTGCATATCCGACAAAATAGGTGACTGTGGGGTGGGTTGCGTAATAATTTCAGGAATAAGATTTTTACCTTCTACTTGTCCGAGTTCTTGAGAATACATGGACTGGTACCTTGTACTAGTAGATGGTATAGATGTTTCATACTCAGATACTATAGTCTGGGGTCTAGTGATATTATAACTTAATGATCTAGGTAAATGTTATGGTCTAGAGTTAAAAATAAAATAATATTTCCTTCAGTGGTTTCGATAATATTCAAAAAATTTCTTCTAATCATATACTTAGGTGGTTAAGTAAGATTAACTTGTCATTCATTTGATAAAGTGATCTCATTCCATTTTAATAATTTTGATGTAAAGATAGCCGCATGTTCAACTTCTATCTATAGTATTATGGTTTCTTCGGGTGGAGTCTGAGTAAGACATCTAGGGTTGAATTGTGTTGTTAATAATTTAAAATAAATTCTATATGGAATTAAAAATCCTCTACTATCTTCCTGTTGAGATAATCCAAGAAGATGATGAACATTTAATACTAATGTATTTAATATCATTGGATCTTTTAGATCTACTAAAAATTAAATTAAATTGATTC
>JAODPA010066333.1:0-10947 GCA_025585075.1 Nepenthes mirabilis | reverse complement strand
ATGCTTGATCACTTGCATAATTTGAGTGCCGAGTGGCTTACGGTTGTCTCCGCTGGTGTCCATCCCTCAAGTCCATATTTGGACCGTCGGCGGGAAGGCTTGGCAGGAGCTGCTAGGGAACTTGTGCCGCTCGCACGCTATCTCGGGTGACTGAATGTTACTAACAAAGGCCACATCAATCAAGTCGCATCTGCACATTTAATGTGCTGGGAACCGCAGAGTCGTTGTGTCATGATTACTTTTCTTCGAAAAGGCACAGTGCTTTAGGGGATCACCATGTGGAGGGTTTTCATTGGGTGGTGGAATGCCTTACCTTTGTTAAATGACGCCGTTTCCTTGGGGGATTTTGGCTATTTAAATGTCAATGCTCTCTTCAATTTGGGAATTCATTCATTAATGTGAGACGTGAAACATGAGCCTGCAGTTGTTCCCCCTTTCCTTTGGCTATGATCATGAGAATGGCAGATAAAATGGGTGACTTTGCCTCAGGGCCGTAAGTGGGATCGTCCTCCTCTTGAGGATCTGAGTGTCCTACTGAGGAGTCGAGATAGGGGGAACAAGGGCCGATAGGCCATGATGAGCTGGACCTTGCCGTAGCGGCAGGAAAAGGTTGCCACTTGGAGCCTTCAGTCCTTGGATCGGTGAGGCCTTTGAGAGTGCTGCCAAGCTTTAAATCTGAAGGGGTTTCCAATTCCTCTCGCCATCGAAGGCCTGAGGAAGTCAACCGACTAATCCGCCGGGCCTAGTGAGCAATTGAGGAGGCTAAGAGTCGGCTGCAGGTTGCCATCGCCGACATTGAGCAAAGTTGGGCGCGCGCAGCTTACTTCGAACAAGCCTTGTCGAAGTCGGAGGCGAGGTCATCGTAACTGGCCGACATCAATTCGAAAGCTTAGAGCCAGATTACGACTCTTTAGGGGGAGCTTTAGCTATGCCGGGAGTGACTCCGAGAAGAGCACGTTGTCCATTCGCAATTGGAGGCCGAGCTGAGGTCGAGGATCAGCCTGAAAGATCTGGCTCCGATGCTGGAGGGACGGTTTCAGGAAGGGATCCGATTGAGCTGGATGACAACTTCTTTGGTGACATCTAGTTTACCTACAGGCCTCCTGGATTCTCAAAACATGGGCACTCAGATGTGGTCAAAGCTAATCGAGTTCTTGTCTTCTGATCCTGCTGAGCCCAATAAGCATAGATAGTACTGTTGTATTTTGCGGCCATTGGTAGGCCTCATCTATAAAGAAACTTTATTTATAAAACTTTGTTTTAATAGAGCAATTTATTTGTTGTAGCTTGTTTCATTTGAATGTCATGCTTTGCACTTCTGGTCTGGAAGTCGGATGAGCTACCACTGTCATCATTCTTGACGGCTGATATCCTTGCCTAAATTACTTAGTGTGATGTTTGGGATTCGACAGACGGCTACGGCTCGAGTTGAGTGGTTGTTTGTCAGGCGCTATGATGGGTTGCCTTGAATAGACGTATTGCACCCTGTTAAAGGAATGCGTGTCACAGCCATCATTAGGGACAATCCTTAAATTTTCCTGTGTGACGCCGCTTGACATCCTTCTGCATTGCCTATTTAAACGGTGCTTCCTGACACCATTCACACTTTGCATTCTCTTTCTTCCAACGTCAATGGTGAAAAAGAAAAGTTCTCCTTCTCTCACGATTCAACAAAGAGTGGGTGAGATCAAGTCAGTTCTTACAGTGAGCATTGTTGCAGCTTTGAGGGTCAGTTACCATATTCCTAACGATTTGGCCACCTCCTTCCTGGTGAGGAGGGTAGAGCGAATGCGCCCCCTAAGTGCTTCATCACCATATATGAGTACCACCTAAAGGGTGGGCTTTGTTTTCCCGTGGCGTTGGATTTGTACGGGATCTTTGAGGCACTGGGTGTACCTGTGGCATGACTTCACACTAACGCCGTGTGCTACCTGGTGTCCTTGTGCGTTTTCATTTGCCTTCATGCTTGCATGTTCTGCCCATGCTCGGTGAAGGTAATCTTTTGCTTCAATCAGTCAGAGGATTGGATTTCCATGTCACCTCGTCCGGGCTTTTGCTTTCGAGCAACGAACCACAACTAAACAAAGAATTGGAAGAATCACTTTTTCTTCTTGGTGGCCCCTCCAGAGTGGGATATCCCTAACAAGTGGAGTATTGTAAGTGATTTCTTCATGAAGAGTGTGAGCGAGGAGGAAGAGGAGGAGAAAAAGCTGATCGACCCCATCCAGGAGGTGATTGAGACATTCTATATTCATGGGTATTACTTGAACCCCGAGGTTTTTGCGGCCATCAAGTGGGAGCCCACGGGAAATGAGGCAGTGGCTGCCACCCAAAAGAGGAAGGCTGGAGCATTGGTTATCAGAGAGCCATCGAGGGAGCTACCCGAGTGGAGTGGCTCATCATTTTTACTGGTGTCCTCCTTTGGCAAGAACGTGGCGGCCCTAAAAAGGCTAAGGTAGCAGGAAGCACTTCGAGTAGGAGGGCCTTGATGATGCCAGTCGTATTGGGTTAGTCCACTGGGTCCGCCCCAATGATGCCTACTGGAGCTACCATCGAAGTGTAGGAGCCAAAGTCGCAGCTGCTGGAGGGAGCTGCTGAGTGTTTGTCGATTCCGACCATTGCTCTAGCAGAGTATGGCGTTCCCTTCACTGGCCATCCCTCGAGTGAGGGGTCCACGTTGAGTTCTCTTTTTGACATTGAGCGGGACCTTCCCATGGCGAGTGGCCAACTGAACCCATTGGAGAGGAAGTTGTAGCGGGCATCGAGGAGGCGGCGGCGATCGGTGCCATAGAGCTTGTTGAGATAGTTGACCTTGTGCTCGATGCTGTGCTACGGATTCTTTGGAGGCCATCAATGCATCCGCCATGGAGCCTCTTGTGCTCCTCATTGTGGAGCCTAGGTCTACTGTGTTGGTTGGCGCGTTTGAGGGGTTCATCATTGAACCTCCAATTGGTGGGGCTCCGGAGGATGAGATGAAGGAAGCCGCTGAACAGCTGAAGCCCCCTAGCGTGCCTGCGCCTGGGGTCGTGCCAGACTTGTCTAGCATTGCGGAGGAGCCCTTCATTGAGGTATGACTTCTTTGTTCATCAAGTGGGGGATTTGTCTGTTGATCTCTTTTATGCAATATATTCCCATGTTGCTAGGACTCACAAAATTTTTGTCTCTTTTTTCTTTTTGCAGACCTCGGCTGCAGTCCATTTTATCCAGACAGCCCTCTCACAATGAGACGAGCACATCCATTGAGTTCGAGAGGAGGCTGAGCAGGCAGCAATGCAGCATTGGGAGGATGAGACTGCAGCCCTAAGGGAAGAGGTCGAACAACCGAAGGGCGAGCTGCTAGTGGCTCGGGGCTGCATTTCTAACCTGTAGGACCAGAGTGCTTGTGTTGAGACCTCCTTGCGAGTCTGACTTTCCCCGAAGGAGATGGCTTGAGTGCTGGACACAGGGTTTTGGGACGACATATGCCTATGTCGTCGCATAGCGTCCATTGTTGTTTCGAGCATCTCTATGGGGATTTTTGATCCACAGAATGACAAAGTCAGAGAAAGCTCCCACTTGACTGATTTCTCAGAAGGAGCAGGGCCTTCAAGCTCTTACGGCAGTTAGATCCTTTGTATATTTTTCCTTGTACAGCTTTTAAGAGCAGCCTTGTAATCTTCAGTTCGAACGATCAAAAAACATACTTTTCTTTTGTCTTCCAGTGTCTCTGAGTATTGTTATTCATCTTGCTGTGTTGGCTAAGCTGCTTTGCTATTGTTTCCAAGGCTTGTTTCGAGAGCTATTTGCGGTGTATTTGTCCTTGGTTGAGGATGTTGTCACATCTCGTGCTTAGTGGGATGCTTTGTTCAGTGAGTTGGACGTTGCTGCACACCCAGGGTAGAGTCTCTCAAGGGTCATCTGGGTTTTGGGGCCACAATAGTTGGACTCTGGGTCTTCGACCATTGCGAGCACGACACTGTTTCGGCACTCTACCGTGCTCAGGGTGTTGTCGCTCACGTGTGCATGGTCCTAGGCCATTGACCGTCGTTGACTGAGGGTGCTTTCTTTTTTGAAAGAAGATCGTTGCACGCCTGTCATTTAGGCCCCCTAAGGTTTCAATGGTCATTTCATTGGGAGCTTCAAGAGGCCCCAGGCATGCTCGTTCGATCACGTTTGGGCCACTTGGTGCGGATCCAAGGTTTCTCAGTCGCTAAAGGGCCTTTCGACATGGAGCCGAAGTTCTGAGTGCGACTGCTAGTGGGCCGCTTGGCACGTGGCCTAGGTTTTGTGGCTGCTAAGGGCCTTTTGACATGGGGCCAAAGTTTGAAGTTCGACTGCTAGTGGGTCGCTCGGCGTGGGGCAAGGATTTTGTGTCCGCTAAGGGCCTTTCGGCGCGGAGCCGAAGTTTGGAGTTCGATCACTAGTGGGTCATTTGGTGCGGGGCCAAGGTTTTTCTCAAAAAGGGATGAACGTCCTCCTGACTTAGAGGCAGTCAAGGCTGTATTTGATCTTTGAAATGGCAAGCATACATGCACTCATATGAACAGTCGGATGAAAAAATGAAAATGACAATCTTATTAATGAAAATGTGATACATGTACAAGCACTCTGGACGATATATGTGCACCTTACCTGGACTTGTCCATGGATCATTGGTAGTATTTCTTGAGGTGGATGCCATTCCAGGTCGAGGGACCAGTTTGCCATTATGTGTACGTAGCTTGCACGTCCCGTTTTGGATGATCACTGAGAGAAGGAACGGCCTCTCCCAATTTGAAAAGAGTTTGTTCTTGTGAGCAGTTTTGCCTGTTGTCTCTACACTCTGTAGGACCAAATCTTCGACCTTGAGTGGGTAAGCTTTCACCTGCTTATTGTAGTATTGAGCAACGCGCTGTTGGTAGGTTTCCATCCTCAAGCGTGCCATATTGCGGGCTTCCGAGAGCAAGTCTAAGTGCTCATTGAGCTGCTGGGAGTTGTTGACGGGGTCAAAGCATTCAATCTGGAGGCTAGGTAGCTCTACTTTGACGGGGACGACCGCTTCAGCCACGTAGTAGAGACTAAAGGGCATCTCCCGTGTCAGTTCCCACAGAGTCGTCTGGTACAACTATAGTACAGAAGGTAGCTCATCGGGCCAGAAGCCTCTTGCGTCTTCATGTTTAGTCTTCAGCCCATGCAGTAACATTCGGTTGGTCACTTCGACCTGGCCGTTAGCCTGTGGGTACACCACGGACGTGTGAATCAGTCTAATGCGCAAGCTTGTGCAGTATTTAGTAAATCTCTTGCCGATGAATTAGGTTCCATTGTCAGTCACTATGATCTCAGGGATCCCGAACTGACAAACAATATTGACAGGCGAACTCCGTTGCATTCTGCTCAATTATGTGCGCCAGGGGAATTGCCTCGACCCACTTGGTGAACTAATTGATACCAACGATGAGAAATTTTCTCTGTCCGGAAACCAAGGGCAAGGGCCCAAAGATGTTGAAGCCCCATCGTGTAAATGGCCACGAGGCTTGTAGGCTCTACAACTCCATGTGTGGCTAGCAGCTCATGGACCAATGAACTTGGCAACTCTCACACCTTTTGATGAAGTTGATGGCGTCTGGCTTCATCATGAGCTAGAAAAACCATGTTCCATGATTTTGAATGCGAGGCTCTTTCGTCCAACGTGCGAGCCGCAGACGTTGAGGTGGACTTTGCCCTATGCATATTCTGCTTCTTCAGCTGAGAGGCATTTTAGGTAGGGGGTTGAGTATCCTCGTTTGTACAATCTCCCATGGATGATCGTGTACCAGCTAGCTATATTCTTTATTCGCTTGGCCTCCTCTGGGTCTTCTAGTAGCGCTCCGTCTATCAGGTATCTCTGGTATGGGGTCATCCAGTTGTCGCCCTCGACTACTTGCATCACCTCGTGCTCTAGGTCGTCAATGCTTGGTGTGACTAGGACATTCCACATGCTCCTAGCATACTACTTCTGAGATCCCATTGCTGCATCCTTGGCCAGCTAGTTGGCTTTCCAACTCTCTACCCTTAGAATGTGCACAATCTCCAATCTCTCAAATGTCTAGGCCTAGACCTTCGCTTTCGTCAGGTACTTAATGAGTTGAGAACTTAATGCTTTAAAGACTCTCTAGATCTGATTGACAACTAACTCCGAGTCAATGTATACGACCATCGCCTTCGCTGAGCATTCTCTTGCCAATCTGAGCCCTGCAAGGAGGGCCTTGTATTCCGCGATGTTGTTGGTGGTTGGAAACCCGAGTGCTAGAGAGTATTTAATCTTTGAGCCGTCATGGGTTCTAAGTATGACTCTGGCATCGTTGTTTGCTTGCGTGGATGATAAGTCGACGTGAAGGGTCCACAATGGGCGCTCGTGATGCTTGCGTCTTCGACTTGGTTTAGGGCATCAACAGTAGGGGTCATCGTTTGACCAGAAAGTCGTGAGGGTTTAACCCTTCAGGGCTGGCTTTGGTCAAAACTCTATGTCGAACTCACCCTACTCTATGGCCCACTTGACTAAATGTCCGGACATCTCTGGTTTCTGCAGGATTGCCTTTAGAGGCTAGTTCGTCAGCATGAAGATTCGGTGTGCTTGGAAGTATGGCAACATCTTTCGGGCAAAATAAATGAGGGCCAGGGCGATTCTTTCGGCGTGAGGGTAACGGGACTCCATGTCTTTCAGCACTTTGCTCACATAGTACACGGGTTGTTGCACGTTCCCCTGCTGTCAAATAAGGACCAGTTTAGGGTCATATCTGATATCGTTAGGTAAAGATATAGGTCCTTTCCCTCCTAAGGGGAGGCTAAGAGTGAAGGGTTGGTGAGGTACTCTTTCAGCTCATAGAATGCAGCCTCACACTCGTTTTTCCACAAGAATCTGGTTGCCTTAATTCCTCTGAGGGCCTTAAAGAATGATAAGAATTTCTCTGTGGACTTTGCCAAGAATCGTGAGAGGGTAGTGACTCTCCCTGTTAGCTTCTAGACTTCCTTCATGGTATGCGGAGGGCTCATATCGAGGATGGCCCTGATTTTTTCTGAGTTTATTTCGATGCCCCACTAGGATACTATAGAGCCCAAGAACTTTTCGAAGGTCACCCTGAACATGCATTTGGCCGGGTTGAACTTCATCCTGTGAGCTCAAAGCACTTCAAAGGTTTTTGCTAGATCGCGAATGTGGTCGTTGGTGACTTTTCTTTTGACGAGCATGTCGTCTACGTACACCTCCACATTCCTTCCGATCTGAACTCCAAACATCTTATTTACTAGCTGCTGGTAGGTCGCAATGGTATGACCTTGTAGTAGTAGGTCCCCTAGTCGGTTATGAATGATGTGTACTCTTTGACGTCTAGGCTCATCCTTATTTGGTTGTAACCCGAGTAAGTATTCATGAAGCTTAGGAATTCATGCCTAGACATGGAGTCTACTAGTTGGTTGATCTGTGGAAGTAGAAAACTATCCTTCATGCAGGCTTTGTTCACATTAGTAAAGTCGATGCACATCTGCAACTTGCCACTACTTTTCTTCATGAGGACGGCATTTGACAACCAATTCGGGTACTAGACTTCCCTTATGAACCCTAGGTCGAGCAACTTATTCACTTCTTCCCTTATGGCTATCAATTTCTTGACAGAGTGGTTCCTGCGCTTTTGTCTAACGAGTTTGTAATCAGGATTGAGGTCTAACTTGTGGACTATTACTCTGACCAATATCTCGGCATGTCGACTGGAATCCATGTGATGCCATCGGAGTTTTGCCAGAGAAAGTCCACGGGTTGGTTGTAGATCAGCGTTGAAAGGGAACTATCGATGTGCACGCACTTCTCGGGTTTGTTAGGGTCTAAGGGGACCATCTCCATTGTCTCGTCAGACTTGGCCTGTTGCAGCGTTGCTTTATCACGGAGGTCTAGATCCTCTGTTGGTTGGTTAGGTGTGGCGGGACGGACCTGGGATAGGTAGCACTTTCATCCCATCATCTGGTCTCCTAACGCCTACCCTATTCCGTATGGAGTCGAAAACTTTACTTTCAAGTGATGGATCAATGTTACGGCCCTGAAAGGTGGTTAGGAATGGTTGGCCCATAATGGCATTGTAGTTCGACGGTAGGTTGACAATGAGGAACGTAAACGGTCGTGTAGCTGTATGCGGGTGAGTCCCCATCTTGACCTCTAGTTGAATCTCTTCCTGCACGAGCACTAGTTCATTGTCTAGGCCGTACAGAGGGCCCTCAACTGTTCTTATCTGACTCTTTTTTAGTCTAAGATTAAAAAAATGTATCAAGTTACAATAAATTTTGAGAGCTTTCCTTACAATGAAACTCGTTTCAGCTGATAGTCAAGCATACTATCTAAAATGAGGGCTGATACAACAAGAGAGTCTAGATGAAGGGAGGTTGCATATGTCATATCATCATCACTAGAATGAATGACATCAGTCCTAACCCTACTCTCACTCTCTTGCAACTGGACATGGCCTCGGGCCGATCCTGGCCGCTGCTTCTGGCTAGCCTATTTGAGATCATGCTAATGACGCTGAGGGTGATACAGTTCCTCAGTGGCTCTCTAACTTCGCCATCGACAACCTTCAGGCCCTGTCCCAAGCTTCTTAAGAACTGGAGAGGTGCCCCCGGCGGACTAGGTCTTCAATTTTCTTTTGCAGGGTCAGGCAATCCTCCGAGGTATGCCCCAGAGATCAGTGGAAATGACAATATTTCATTTGGTCTCTGGCCTCTAGGTTCTTCCATACTTTGGGCCACTTCAGGAATTTTTCATCTCAATTCTGTATCAAAATATTTGAGAGAGCATGATTCAGGGCCGTCAGGGTCAAGGGCATGAACTCCCTTAAGACAATTAACTCGGACTGTGGTTGCTTGCAGGGTTCCTTGGAGTGACCATCATCTCTGTTTCTCTTCTTCCCAGTGGTTGGTCCTTCCAGCTGTCGATTCACGTGCTCAGGACGCTTCGCTTTGTTGGCCTCCTCGGTCGCAATGTAGGCTTGAGTGATGGCCTCAACTTTTCGGAAGGCCTGGGGGTGCTGGCGTGCCAAGTTTTTAAAGAACTCCCCAACTGCCAGTGTAGCGATGAAGGCGCTCAACTTCATCTTGTCAGAGAGTTGGGGGATTCGGTGAGCTTCTGTAATGAAGTGATTGAGGACCATTTCAGGCTCTCTTCTGGCTTCTGGCGAAGGCAGACAAGTTTCCAGGGCTGTGTCTCTTCCCTTCGACTGGAGGTAGATTGGTATAGGAAGCAATCGGTAAGATCATCGAAGGATCATATGGAATTGGGTCGGAGGCCATGAAACCAGAGCCTAGCGTCCCTCTTGAGCATCAGGGGGAAGTACTGGCACATAACGGTCTCGTTTACTCCGTCGAAGGACAACAACGTCCAAAAGTAGTCTAGGTTATCCAATGGATTTGTACTTCCATCATATGCGTCTAGCGGTGGCATCTTGAACTTGAGGGGAAGTGGCTGCGTTCAGATATCTATAGCGAACGGTGACCTCCTAAGGTTGAGTGCCTGTTGCCCAGTCTCCCGATTGAACATGTGCTGCCATATCTTTTCCACCTTCTCCTCTATTTGAGGGGTGGACTGGCTCTTCTTCTCATTGATAAAGTCTTAGAGCTCGGAGTTCTTTGGGGGTCATACAGGTCCCGACAGTTGCCCGCGTGGGATGGCCGTGTACTGCATGAGCCTTTTCCTCTGGTCGTGGGCCTCTTGTCATTGCTGGGGTTTTGTCACTCATTGCTTTCTCCTAGCGCATCCTTACTCGGGAGGCTTTGAGATGTCGTCTGGGCCCTGTTGCCTTTGGCAAACTTGGCCCTGGCGTTGTCAGGCTTGGCTGTTCTCATTGTTGGGGCTTTTGCCCTGTCCCCCTTCGTCTAGAGGTCGATGCCTTGGGTCCTAGAGGAGAGGCCCACGTCCACTGTGTGCCAGCTCGAGCGCACAACACCTGAATTATCTACTTCATGTCACCCATGTCAACTGCCAACTTTTGCATGTCTGACTCGAGCTGCTCACCGACTTGGCTACCCGTAGAGGGGTCATCACCGTGGGTGGCAGTGTCCCTCGCTAGTCTGCTAGCCTGCGCTCTAGTGTTGACTATCTTCTAGGTAGGAGGATGGATGTTATGACAAGTGGTTGGACTTTTTTAATCATTCTCGCAGACGGTGCTAATGATGCATCTCTGGGTCTATATTTTCGTACAGATTAAGGAGTCTTCGGATTCCTCGACTTGAGCGGATCACGAACGGGTTCTGTTTTTACGTCTCTCAATCTGGGCCCTACACAGCACAAACTACAAATAAGAGATTATCAGATGGCGGGATATTCTCCCACCATAAATACTCTGATGCTCAAATTAGAAATCTTTTCCAGGGGATGGAAACGTGAAAATAAACATGATGGGGAATGCACGTATGCTACTATGCAGGGAGTGCTTGTGGTGTTTGGAGGAAGATTGTGCTCTCCTTTTTGCACTACTAAGAGTGGCTCACTAACGTCACTGGATTGAGGCGGTGGTTTGAGGAAAGAGGGTTGATTATTTCTCCTTGTTTGCTTGAGTGCAGGGTGCTAAGATCGATCGCAAATCTCAAGTCACAGATTAGGTTCTCTGGAATTTGATTGGAGATCTTCTTCTGTGCTGAGGGAAAAGATATTTGTAGGTTCCGTAAAGGAGGCTTTTGGGCGTGGGAATCTCCGACAAATGGTTTGTTGGGATTCATCGGCTACTGAGCACTGGCAGTGGCTGGCGGAGTCAAGCGTGACCGACACAGGCCTGTTTGACTTTGCTTAAATTGATCGATCGGCTCTATCTAAGGGTAGAAGAGGCCTGTTTGAGTTCAAGAAGGACCATATTCCCTTCAACAAAAATAAGAAAAATTCCAGAGTTGTCCTCTTCCCAGAGAGTGAGTGTGGAATGAGGTCAAAAAAAAAAAAAGGAAAAAAAAGGAAAACTAACAAAGTGCAATGATACG
>JAODPA010066332.1:0-10947 GCA_025585075.1 Nepenthes mirabilis | reverse complement strand
ACTTGGGGAAAAAGACATAGTAACAGGGGAGGCCCCCAAACTAATGACAACAGTTATTAAAAAATAAGATTACAATAATATTCGATCATTGTAAGAAAGAAAATCCGATCGGCCAAAGTGAATGAAGAATCACCCTGCCACTGCAGATCATCGTCACATCAGCATCGACTAGCTGCTTCGGATTCACTCCGACTTTAAAAGAGCAAAGGCGCTCCGGCTTCAAAAAGCCACTCCGCCTCAAAAAGCCCTTCGGCTTCAAAAAGCCATTCCGTCCTCTAAAGGCACTCCGGCATTGAAATGCCACTCTGGCATTCAAATAATCCTTTGAATTATTTTTACAATTCAAACTTTGACTTTTCAAGAGAAGTAGGGCATATTTATAGTCACATCATTAACTAATTGTGGCAATCTAAAGAGGAATAACCAATTACGATCTAAATAAATAAACCAATTGAAAATTGATTAGTTTAACCGCTATTGTGCACATTAAAATCGTGTGGTTTTCTAAAGGCAATACAACCAATGTGATAAGTAGTTGATATTATCCAATTAGTAGATGCTCAACCGAGTTAAACGTATAATACATAAACCACTCACTTAGTTTAACTACCCAATTAAGTTAATCGCTTGGTTTGATATTTAGATATCTAACCATTCAAGTCTGCAATCCAATCTATTTAACGATCATTCAGCCACTTGATCCCCTGATTGTCTGTTTAATTTTGATTCATTTTTTATTAATATTCAGTTAAGACTGACTCTGTGTTCGTCAAGTTTGGGCCTAACGGGTCTATCAATACTTCTATTTTTATAGACTTATCCATGGGCTTGCTATACTAATCAATTGGAAGAGTCTAATTGATATTATATCCAACATTAGTCCCTATACTTGGAGTCTAATTAAAGCTTTGTTGGTACTTAAAAAAGGATCAAATTAACTCGTTCATTCCATTGTTCAAATGTTTCTTTCCAAAAGACTTAAAGTCAATAAGTAATTAATGCTAATTAATTTTATTAATCAAATCTTGCCATCTTGTTGCCTATACAAAGATTTCTTGACAATCAACTATATACTTTTACTTTAAAATGTTTCATTTCACGGTGCATTTTTTGCTATAAAAGTAACTGATCTCTCATTTCATCTTCTTAATCCAGTTCCTATACCTTAGCAACAGGTGGGTTCAGCCCAATCTTTCAATCCTTTCCTTGGTGGATCATTTATCCTAGATAGAAGAGAGATGTTCCTTAAGTCATGGTGTTCTACGAAATGTTATCAATGAAATCTATCTTGATTTCCTTATTTTAGAAGAAAAATTATCTTAATTTCTCTTTTTTATATAACATTGTTAACCTGACTAGTTTTCTAGTTAGGTGATTACTAATAGAAACTTATCTCTCTAGGTGTATCCTTGCTCATGTATCATTCTTTGATGGGATTAGCATATGTGTAAGGATATATCTCCTTCTAGCATTTGGTTGCCCACCATTATTTTATAGAAGCCGTATGGCTAGATGTTGATCTTTCTTTCTTCATTTGGATGAGTAGTCATTTGTGTAAGGCATCATGAATCTTTTGTTGCTAGGACATTCATCACCCTGATACTTTTCTCCTTTTTTTTTTCTAAATTGATTGGCTTAGTATTTTTATGTCAAAATGTGTTTTGCACATGATTGTTTCTAAATATGAATAAAAAAATAATACCATTTATTTTAGCATTCAGACTATATTTATCAATCAATTCCTTTTACATTTTGGATTTGTGTATATCAATGTGAAAATATGATGTCACCAAAAATTTTGATTAATCAATAAATCCATATGAAATTTTCTTAATTCTTGGTCATGATATTTGAGAATATTCTAAATGATAGTTCAACAACTAACTTTTGACATTAATAAAATATGACCATTCAGCCTTTTAACAAACAGGACCTTTAAGTAAATAATCAGAATTTTAACAGTCTAACTAGTTTGTTTTCTCGAATTAGTTGAATTTTTATTTCATTGTATTTGAACAGTTAGTTAAACGGCAATTATAATTAAGATAACCCATTGTTGGCACATTTAATATCATATTAGATGACATATTTTTTCTTTGAAGCATGTGACGAGCCGCTTAGAATTCTTATTTTGTCGGTTATCAATTCACAATATTTTCATCTTTTTCAATGAAGCAAGAGACGTATCTTTATATGTGAGTTTTAAGAAAAAGATGTATCATTTGGACCAACATTTTCTTAAAATTTATTATTTCCAAACTTTATCCTTTTTTTTTCAAAATTTATTATTTCTATTTCCTCTATTCAAATCAAGTCGAGCCCTTTTCTTACTTCTACACTCTCTTGAAATAAACATTTTGAACTCTTAAGTCTTTAGTATCCCATAATCTCATCTCTTGCTAACAATGGTTTCACGAGGTACTCTTAAGAATGTTGCCAACATTGGCTCATATCTGTTATTATCTAATATGTATGATATCTACGATAGATTTAATTTTTTTATTGTCATTCCATTTGATGTACCTTCAGTAGATGAGAGGTTTACTCTCCTTATGATGGTTTCATTTCAACTTATGAAGCCAATTTGAAGAATGGACTTTGTGCCCCTATTGCTAGGGAATTTATAGAGATAGTGGAGGTTTTGGAGATTCCAATCACACGAATCCATTCAAATACCATCCATCACTTCGTGTCCCTACGTGTCTTTTTTGGGCGTCACGAGCTTTGATTGAATATTTTTCAAGATTTTAAAGATTATTTTTTATTTTAATCAGAAAAATAATTTGATTTCTTTGATCCATAGAAAGTGTTTTAAAATAAGTGGAGAAAATTTTGACTCCATGAAAAACTAGATAGTTTTGTTTTCCTTTATTAAAATCTCGACCAACTAGATTTTATCAAACAACTAGAATGATGTAAATCCTTCTTAATGTAATTTTGTTAGTAAGAATGAACTTCTTTGTATCAAGACTCAAGTGAATCTTGCAAAAGAACATGCCACCGAGCTGTGTAATACTGGTAACTTTCTCACCCTTACTATCTTGGATTCAATAGATTGGTATATTGTTATTAGGGGTGATACCATTATAGATTTTTCTCCTCACCCTTGAAAAGGAGAAGGGACATTGCATTAGAGACACCTCTAGGGTTCATCCTAATATTGGCCAGTCCAGCAGTCCTCCATCAACTTCGCTAATTACTTCTAATGCTGATGATGTTTCAAGGGTGGTTAATGCTGCTTTTACAAAGTATATGATTGACTTCAGAACTAGGGAAACTATATAGTATTTAATTTATGTTCTCACCTCTTTTCCTATGAGGTCCTAAAAAATGATTCCTATTTTAAATAATGATGAAAGGATCCAAACTATCTTGTCAGATGAGTATGACTCTTTGCACTGCTCCACATATAGTAGCATGTTGCTAGTCACTACTCCTATCATTAGTGAGTGTGGGATTTTCATGATTTATGGCTTTACTTCATTCAACAAGTAGTGTAGGATCTAATATCTCACATTGCCTTCTAATGACCAAAAGGTACTATGGTTGCACCTTTGTTGTAAGGGGTACTGAGATTCACTCTGTATCCCTTTCTCTAAGTAGTAAGGAGGCTAAAATTTTAAGGGAAGCTCCTAGTTTTGAAACTCCTTTATTTAAATCTAGTCTTTCCATTCATTTGTTGGAGGCCTTCAACCACTCTAGAACCTAGTGTCATCGACTCTTCATTTGACGCCATTACAAGAAAGGATTTTTTCATCTGAGAGGTATATCTTTATTCTTAATTTTAATTATGTTACTATTGTCCTTATTGGTACTAATATGCTCCTTAGTGATCCTTATAGATGGTAAATTTAGTTAGGCATAGACTCTCATTTCATAATTGAGAAGTTGCCTGCCTATAATGATCTTTGTTTTTTTTTTGCTAAGTAACCTACAATGATCTAGTTGTAGTCAAGGGTCTGCAATGTAGAATAGTGACTTTCAAAATAGGACATCAAGTCTCAAGGAAAGATTGGGACACCTGGAGAAAGAATTGACTGAGTGGATATACATATCTCAAGACATAGAAAGTCAAAATTATTTACTCGAAGATCGAGCAACTATTATGGATTCAAACAACTGTTGCAAAGGAAAGAGCTAATTATTTCAAGTATATGACTACTAGGGCATATCGACAAACCTTCGTGACTGGACACATTGATAAGTGATGGTTGGCAGGCTATCTAAATCTTAAGGAGACGTTGAGAAGGATTGTTTGACTAGATTAGCTTGATCCTTTGTTAGATACCTGAGTTACCAAGGACAATATTTTTTATTGGAGGATAACTTCTTGACTAGCTCCAAATTTTCCTCTTGGCTGCTTGGATGTAGAAATTATATAGCCGTTTTAGCCTCAAAAGTTTAAGATTTCAAAGCTCAAATCAGATCATGTCCCTAATACTAGAGCCAAAGATTAGCTATTGGGTTATGTTGTCAAATTCTTTGTCCTTTAATTTGTAACATGTCATCCCTTAATGTGTAACAAATTAATCGGATGATGTAATTTGTATTCTAATGAATATATCTTGAATTATTTGCCTCGTTATATTACTAGAATTGATTCTCATATCTGAATATAGGTCGTGGGGTCTAGCCCCAAGTATATGAATTCTAGTTATTTACTCATATGATGGTTGAAATAATTCTTATCTAAGTTGTTATATTATTGTCACTGGTAAAAGAGGGCCCTAACCCTTAACCGTAAGATTAATAATGCATGTCCTATAGAGGGGTTCATCATTATTTAGTGCATGTAGCATCCATATGATTTAATAAGTTGAATGACTATATTAATGGTCAAGTCTCAAAAGACCTTAACCTGCCTGATATTTGGCCGTTCAATGGGGTATTGACCACTTTATTCTTAAGCCCCTGAGTTTTATTGTATTTTGGGTATGTGACCATGATTGAGCCATATGATTTTCTTGAACGTACATCATGACCATCCATTTAAGTCGACACATTTTAATAGAAAAGATGTCAAAATCAACTATCTGACTCAGGGCCAGTCATGTCAAATTAATTTACCAATTAACAATCTATATACATACTTACTTGTAAACTTATATAAAAATTTTTGTTATTGATAATGAATAAAAAGTTTATATCACCCAAGCAATCCAAAGCGAGGAGCAGCATATATCTTTAAACTCCTAAGTTGGCCTCTTTACTAATAATTTTTTCAACATTAAGGGTGTTTCATGTGCATAGGACACACTTCTTATTTTGAGTGCGTAGTTTGTATACCCTGTGTTGGAGTATAATGGATACTTAGAATGATCTTTCCCAAGTCGGGGACAATTTATTGATATGTGCAAGCTTCCCAATTGTTTTGGGTGCATAGTTTGTTGCCCTATTTTTTATTATTGCAAGCATTAGAAATGATCGTTTCTAAGTTAGGGACAATTTATTCTTGTGTGCAAGCTTCCCAATAACTTTAATATTTCATTATACCTAGTTGTCAATTTTGAATATTTGCATATTCACCTTTTTGTTATAATATCAAGCGACCTTTTGTTGGTAGACTACCACTTGAATATAAGTCACTTCACTAACTTTCTTCAAGATATCTAAATTCTATTTGAGGAATAAAAAATTTTAATCTAGCACAAAATTATTCACCCAATAGCTTGGCAAATCTATTTTCATTGGGATAACTATTTTCATTCCATAGCATAAATTAAAAGATATTTTTTGAATGAGTTCTCTCGGAGTCATTCAATAATCCCAAAGTGCAAATGGGAGTTCGTCAATCCACCACCTCTGGCCTTATTTAGCTTGATCTACAAGCCATTGATGATCATTTAGTTGATAACCTTTGCCGACTTATTTTATTCTATGAGTATGAGATTGTTGTATGAACTAAATAGCTATCAATGCCTTTAGAATACATCGTGAACCATTTATATGAGAATTGAGTACTATTATAAATGGCTATAATATCTGTTATTCCAAATCTACAGATAATAGTTTGACATAAGAATTTTGTAATATTTTATTCTGTAATCTTGACTTGCAGAAAGGCTTCTACCTATTTTATAAAGTAATCAAAAACAAAGATAATAAATTTTTTTGACATATTGCTTGGGAAAAATGACTTACCCCCATCGCACAAATAGCCAAGGGGCCTACAAGGCTTAGAATTCTATGCATGGTTGCTTAGAGACACTATTAGCTATCATATTTTTTGACAAACTCAATATCATCCATACTCATTTGTTGGCTAATAATAACTGTCTTATAATTTTAAATATTAACTTCTTTCCTCTCATGTGCACTTCACATATATCGATATGTATCTCTCTAAAGACTAGTCACCTTCCATCATAACCATATAGGGCGTTGAATATCTACCTCTATACAATGATCCACCATTATAGTGCACCAACCCATAGTTTTTGTAATCCACTTTGCCTTTATTGGATCACTCAGTAGTGTTTCACGTTAAAGGTACTTTAAATAAGAGTTCATTTAGGTTATCTTATCAGATACTTGAGGAGTTTTATCTTGCTCCTCAATACTAGATCTTTAGATGAATAACTGTATATCTCGTGTATATTATTTTGGACAACTTGATGTTGCAATTATAGAAAGGCGATCAACTTTTTAATTATTTTCTCTAAGGATATAGATAATTTTATATCTATCAAGAAAAGACAAGAGAGCATGAAATTTGTGAAAATATTTGGCCAATTCTAGATTAGAAATTTTAAAGTTAGTCGATATTTAATTGACTACTAACTCAAAATCACTATAAAAGGTTTTAATGGAGCATTTCTTGAACAACTTTAGACTAGTTGGCAAAACTTCATGCTTGGCCACATTACTAATTACGTAATATCCTGAATATTTTTATCTGGTCTCTCGCTGAGGGTTGTCTGTCAATCCGTTCTCTCTTGGTTTCCATAACTGTTCGAAGGTGGTTCTCAGTCAATTCTCCCACCTTCGGTCGTAAAGGGCGTATCCTCTTCGCTGTCTCTGCTTGGGTGGTTTGGCTCTTGCCAGTTAGCCCGTATCTTCGTTTGACGGTGCAGTTCCTGCCTTGGTGCTTGGTGCTCGGGAAGGAGTTGATTGGCGTTTTGCCGAAGCCTTTCTCCCATCTGGGTTTTCATTTTCAAATTTCAAATTTTAAATTTCAAATTTCAAACTTGAAATTTGACTTTCTGTGGGTCTCGCCACCACAGATCCTAGCTGGGCTTCCATGCCCCAGGCTGTTGGGGCTGCTGTAACTGAGAGTCCCTGTTCTGGTTGCGATGTGGTAGCTACAGCTCTGGTTGCTGTCTGGTTCGTGGTAATTGGACTGATTTGCCATGGTCAATTTGTTGCAGGAGCCTAGTTATCCTGCTGTTTCTTGGTATGTTGATGTTGTCTAAGGTTGCCACTTGGATTGTGCATCTCGCTGTGTTGTTCTGAACGTGCCCTGAGGCTGAATCCTTGATGGTCTGAGTTCATTGTTGGGTTCTTTGCCCGAATGGGGGGATATGCTCTCTTACTGACGCTGGCAGTCTGTTGGGGATGTCGCTGATGCTTCATTGATCTGCTGATGGAGCGGCTGGTGATGCTGGAGGGAGTCGGGCTTTCTGCTATTTCATTGGCTGTATGGTGGCCCCTTCTATGTTGCTGCTGCGAACCTTGATGAAACAACGGGGAGTTTTATGAATGTCTTTGCTGATTTCAGCTTGCTCCATGATTTCTGAAGCTGGATTCTTTGTGCTGCTCCTGGTGTGAGAATTTAGGCTAAGTAGTACTACCTGTATAGCTGAAATGGCGGCTGGTTTTTACTTGGATTTAGGTTTGTAACTTTGTGGATTTAAGTGCTGAAGTCTGGTGCTAATGTCGGCTCTCGTGGTTAAATCCTGGCCGAGATGCCTACTTAGAGGTCTCCTGCGGTAGAATTGCCCGAGATGTTGTGGGCGTGCTGCTCTTGTCTGTGGTTATATATGTGACGGAACGGATTTTTTTTTGATTCCGTCATTCATAACACAATTGAAAACCCAAACTAAATCAATTAGGTGTAACACAGGATCACAGATGCCATCTAGGACCCATATACTTTTAACCATAATAAGTATAGCGGAAGTTATTCTAACACTTGCGGAAGCATTCATATTCATTTCAAAATATTCATTTCTGAGTACATAACAAAAAATGTTTAACCATAGAAGTCCATCAAGTCATTACAATGATATTTCTCCAAAATAAGCTTTCGAGGTCTTTAATAATTCTTCAGGCAAGCTCTAATCACTCCAACTCGTCAGGCACAAGTTCTAAAGTTTCATCTGAAGGGGAAAAACCATAAAACAGTGAGTCGAGGCCTAACAAGGTACATGCACATGAGTAATAAAATGATAATGCAGAACGATTATATAACTATACATAAATAGAACGGTTAATTAGAATGTAGTCCAAGAAATAGAGAAAACATACCTTGACAGTACTATGCTTTAGAATTGGTAATCGGTACGATAAACGGTAAACAATAACATATTGGTAATCGGTACGATAAACAGTATCATAACATATCGATAACAGTATCATAACATCTCGGTAATTTGTACGATAAGCAATAAACAGTATCTTAACATATCAATAATCGGTAATCGGTACGGTAACATATATGTAAAACAGTAAACAGTACTTCATATCATATCAGTACAGACCCTGCCAGTATACCCTAATAACTGAGGGGGCGAATAATCGAGGATAGATTGTATTCACTCCACACAATCTAAGGCCGGTAACTGTCATATAGGTATCCCATCTCACGGGATCGGTACGGTATGCCACCCGAAGGTAGGCCGGTAACGATAATTTCCCCTGTCCGTAACTCCCCGAGGGTAGGGAGGACCACAAATAACTCAATGGACAGAGTTATCCTCGATTATCGTCGAAAAATCCTAAGGCATGTCGGAGAACCTTTCTAGACTGTAATCAGTCCCGGGTCTTAAAATAACTGTAATAGAAACCATTTCTTTATCGAAAACCCCTTTTTAAAATCAGACTTTCATAATATATCTTCAGCTATCTTTAAGTATACATGGGAATTTCCTCGGTACAGGTCGGTACATATTTTCGAAAACCAATTATACTTGGGGCCGGTTTAGATTTTTATCAAGGAAGGGCCGGAGCTCTTTTCTCGTTAGGGGAGCCGATTTCATTTTCAGTACAAAGCTGGAATTCAGTTTCAGTACAAAAAGCCGAAGTTCTTTTTTTCAAAATGTCGGAGTGCTCAAAAAGCCGGAGTGCTTAAAAAGCCGGAGTTCTTTTTTTAAAAAGAGGCCAGAGTGCTTTTCAGACGGAATGCTTTTCGTAGTGCCTTTCGGACGGAGTGCCTTTCGGGCGGAGTGCTTTTCAGACGGAGTGCAATTACAAATGCCGAGTTCATTTAATATGTAGGAAACCGAGCTCATTTTACATATAGGGAACCAAATTTAATTTTCATGTGGCCAAGTTCATTTTACAATGCAGAAGGTGGATAACCAATGCAGGAAGTAGGAACTTTAAAACAGAGTACACGTGCAATAAAGCATAAACTTTAAAACAAAGTACACTTGCAATATTCTTAAAGTATGAACTTAAAAATAGAATAGAGTACACTTGCAATATTATTAAAATATGAACTTAAAAATAGCGTCCGAGGTACACTTGCCTTAGAGTTGCCCAGTATCACCGTTTTGAAGTTTTTCTCTCCTCCACTTCTTTCTTAATGCTTGCGTTTGCCTTTGTTACATTCAACCAACCAACGCCGGGTTTTTATAGATGAGGGGTTTGGTGGGATAAGTGGGATAAGTCACTTACTCCTGTACTCTTTTGCAGACAGTAGGTGGGAGTAACTAGATTACTTTACCTACTCCATTTCATCGCCGCCTAGTTGAATTCTAACTAAATCCTAAAGTTTACTTTTGTCTTTAGTTTCCATTAGTTTATCCGGTCAACTTTTTGGTCAATATTTCTAATTAAGCCAAGTTCAAATACATGCAGTGCTGGTTTCAATTTTTGTAAACCTTTCAAGAAATTCGGTCAACATCTTCAAATCCGGTCAATTCTTCTAATCCGGTCAATATCTTCGAATTCGGTCAGCTTTCCTACTTAAAGCTAGTCAACGTAATACCCTCAAATCCAGCTAACTCCTTCAAATCTGGTCAACATCTCCAATTCCGGTCAACTTCTTATTATTCACTCCGTCCATCACCTTTTCATAAACTTCGAATTTCTTTTCCTTACATCCACAATTCTACTCATGCTTTACCAACACAAAGAGCCACTCCGAACTTCAAGGCCACTTCGGCCTCTCTTCACACAATTGACTCCGGTCTTCAAATTCAGGAGACAATTTCTAATTTCAAAATTTGCTCTAAAGCTGGTTTACATTTTCCGAATAACCTTCGATTTTTCTCGATCCTTTGATTATTTTGACTCGATGACTGGGACTTTCTATGTTTTAGAATCTGGGTCGTCACAAGATGGATGAGTCTGGGACCCCTGTGCACTTGGTTGAGATGCTGCCTATGCCGTGGTGGTAGTTTTGTCCAAGTTGCTCTGGCAGCAATGCACACATAATGGCATGTGCAAAACCAGTTCGAGGCCTTTGCTGCTGGCAACTGCAGCTTAACCTGCTGCTTGTTTTTTACTTTGGAACGGTGAAAATTCAGTTTGCTCTTAGATTTGATGATGAATTAATTTGTTGCTGCTGATTTCTTGTGTGTGTGAATTTGGGCCGGGTTGTATATCTTAGTAGTTGAATGTGGCTGGTTTAGATGATGTTAATTTAGCTGATTTTTGTATTTTTCATTCGGTCTCATGACTTGTTTCATGGTGGTGCTCGGAGAATACCCTAACTTTTTATTCTATCTCTAAGTCGGCAAAACACTTGAAATTAGAACATTGTTTTTGTACTTTTTTTATTTT
>JAODPA010066331.1:0-10948 GCA_025585075.1 Nepenthes mirabilis | reverse complement strand
TATAGATTTGAGTATGATTATAAAATTGTATAATTTATTTAAATGATCATTACTTAAAAGTTTTGTAATAAGTTTTTCAAAAAAATGTTATTGATTTTATGGATATTTGATCATATCATATTATAGTTGATACGTCTCTGGATCCAAACTTCAAACAGATTCGGATGATCCTCTTGTCGTGGTTTCGACACCATTCCCTAAGTTGGATCCGGCACACCACTAAATAGAATAGGAGGTCAGCATGTCAACGAAAACTTGTCCCACTAAAAACACTCCGACGCTCAAATCAGTAAAATAGTCTTCCAAAGAATGAAACCGAAATTGAGAGAAAAAGAGAGACAGAGTGTGTTTCCCAGATGAAAGAGAGACAGGGATGCCTTCTTGAATTTGGGAGGTGAGAAGGTAGTAAACGGCCGTAAGAGGTGCGCTTGTTTGCTTTAGGGTTCTAGTGAATGTGTTTGTATAGCAGAAAACGTAGGCAATTCTGAGAGTTTCAATGGCTGAGAGAACAGTTCACTGAGAGCACTTGTATTGCGTTACAGAAAGCGTATGCGTAGGTAATCGAAAGCATGCGTGATTGGAAGCGTGCCTTGAATGGCGATTCAAGGGCTTATTAATGGTGGAGAGGATGATCTTCCCTCTTTGGAAGGAGAGATCCCCTGTATAATTCTTGGCTGACTTGCCTTTCGAGGCAGATGTCAGTTGCCAAGCTATGAAGGATAGTTTCCTTCTAAGGCGGCCAACAGCTTTTCCAACCGGACGCTTTTCTTCTATGCATGTTACCATTGGAGAGCCCAATTTGGCAAAGATTTGAAAAAATCTGGTGCCTTCCTTATACGTGAGGCGCCAATATTGTCAATATCCTTTTTGGTGCCAGTTGGAATCGTGAGAGATGCTTGGAGAGACATTGCTGGCCGCCTAATGGATTATGGGCTCGAATGGACCAGGCCCATTGTTGTAGAAAAGCTTCCTTTGGGCCCAAAGTGCAGCACGCGCACGGTCAACGTTGGAGTTGACCGTCTGCGTGCGCATTGGCCGCCTGACGATCAATGCCAGCGTTGACCATCCTGGGCCTTTTAGCTGTTGGGCCTATTTTCCTTCTAGGCCGTTAAAGTGTTGACCGTCTTTTGGGCCTCCATTAATTTTTCGGGGTCAGCCCATTTCTGACACACCCATCACTAGCCTCCCAAGCTGGTGGCCAGAAATCTGGCCTCCAGTATATTCATGATGGGATGTCCCTCCTTGCTCTGAGGATCTCGTGGAGCTTCACGAAAGGCGTGGAGGAAAATTTGACCAGAATTGTTGACCGCCTAGTCAATTCCAAAGAACCAGAATTGTTGATCGTCTAGGTCAATTTTGGAGAATCAGAATCGTTGACCGTCTTGGTCAATTCCGGAGAACCAGAATTATTGACCGTCTTGGTCAATTATGGAGAACCAGAATTGTTGACCGTCTTGGCCAATTCTGGAAGCATTTTCTGCAAGTCTTTAACCGATTTACCGGACAGAAAGCGACACGTGTCTTCCTTTGGTTAGGTGGATATCATGAACATTAATGTGCCAGAGATCCACCTTTTGCAGGGTCAAGTAGGGAGGCGACACATGGCAGGACTGACGGTGTCCTTAATGATGGGTTTCGTGCTTGGTGCTTAAGTTTTCTTTCCGTGATTTGAAATCATTTATGCCTTCAGTCCTTCGTCTTCCAACTCTTCAGGAGTGCTTTCTAGAAAACCTAACTTTCTGTGTAACCATGGCTTCCGTCGCCGATTTTGCTTCCGTTCTAAGAGAAAACGACATCAAAGCTCTGTGCGTCGAATTCAATATTCCGAAGGAGATTTCCTGGACAATTTCAGGCAAGGATGACAGGTCTTACTCTCCGCCAGAGGGGCACATCACTGTTTACGAGGCTCACCTGAGGAGCGGCCTCCGCCTCCCGTTGTCGGAAGAGTTGGAGTCTATTCTGAAGGCTTTTCGCGTCCCCATCTCTCAGCTCCATGCCAACGCCGTAAGGTATCTCTGTACCATATGTATTTTCTGTCGAAAGTGTAGAAAAAAGCTCAAGATGTCGGGGGTTAGGGTTTTGTTTAAAATAAATCAAGGGGGAGAGTGGATATCGCTCGTTCCCCGTGTCGGAATAAAGATTAGTAAAGCCATATACGACTTGTTGAAGAACTGAAAGAACCGATTTTTCTTCGTGAGTGTGTCGACGGCCTGGCCCATTGCGAGGGAATGGGGCGAGGTTCCGGAGGCATATTTTAGGACGCTGACCGCGACGGAGATGGCGGCCTATGCGTGGCCGACAAAGGCAATAAAGGAGAACCCCGACGATTTTATTCGGGATTTTTTGGTTTCTCGAGAGGAAACGAGGAAAGCGAACTGGGGTCCGCCCTCCCCAGTTAGAAAACCTATGCTGCCCGTGAGGATGACGAACCCGGAGGATTCCAAGGGCATCCTCATCCGTATGCAGCCCACAGATAAAGGTTTCATTGGTCCGCTGCCAGAGAAGGTGCTGGAGACACCTTCGTCGTCGTCGTCCTTGATCGACTACGTGGCAGCCGGGATCTGCGTCGGGGCTGGCACACCGCGGGCCTGGAAAATACCTACGAGGATTGGCCGGCGAACTCAAGAGTCATCTTGGCACAGCCAGAGCCGCAAGCAGTTCCTGGTGCTGAATCGATGGGATCTTTTGAGGAGCCAGCTTATGAGTCGGTGGTGGCTACGCGGACTTGTGTTGTGGATTCAACAGTGGGGCTCGACTCTTCAGCAGCTGCTCCAGAGGCGGCCAGAGAGGAGTCTACGACAGCTATTCCAGAGGCTACAAGAGAGGAGCCTGCTGCAGCCACTCCGGAGCCTGCAAGAGAGGAGCCCACAGCTGCCATGGGTGAAACTGATGCGTTCCTGGATCGCATTTTGGATGAGGCAGCGGCGAGCTTGGTGCGAGAGGATACTCCTGGTCCACCGCCACCTGGCCCACCGCCAACTGGGCCAGGTCTAGAGTCCAGGCCCGTGAGGCCCTCAAGGAAGATTTACGATGTATGATCCCTATAATGGCCTCCTTGCACTTCTTTCTTTCTTACATTTATAACTTACACTTTGCTTTTGTCGTGTGCAGTCAAGGAGGCTGATCTCAGCCTTTTTCCGGGAGGTGGAGCAACACGATCACATCATTGCGGACAGGGAGGCGGAGATCGCATGACTGGATGCTAGGCTGGCTACTTCAAGAGGGGAGCACTGCGAGTAGGCTGCTGCCCTTGAGGCTGTCCTAGCGGACATAGAGGCGGAGAATGCTGAGCTGAAGGCTGAGGTTTTCCGTTTGAAAGAAGAGGAAGACCAGAGCAAGGCCAGCAAAAAGCGGCTTGCAGATCGAATATCCACCCTGGAGAACGAGCTAGGTCTCCAGATTCACCCCCACGAGCTCGAGGGCATGCTGCATGCCCAGATGTTTGAGGGGGTTTAGGTTTGTCGACGTCTTGTGAGGTTGATCGATCCTGATTTCCCCGTTCAGTACCTTCATCTAGAAAACCGTGGGGTGCAGCACAAGAACGACATCGTGGAGGAGCCCCAGGACAATCAGAGGCAACCGCCGCCTCCTTAGCCTTTGTACCTCCCCTTTTTTTACTTGTAATTTTGTAACTTTGTAACATTTTCTAAAGCAATGAAATGGAATTCTTTCACTTCCGTGTCCATTTATACTCACTGCTTGTGTTTGTATGCTGTGTCACATAGGGCGGCCAATTGAGTTGGCCGGTGACCGTTGCTAGGTTGCCTAAAGAACTAAGTCCCTAGGCTTTGCAGGTGGTTGTGTTAACCAACCTGGTGGCGCCGTACAAGTGCAAACTTTGGCAGCCCTTGTTGGAGAAGAAACGTTTCCCCCTTCGACCGTCACTGACTGATCACGCTACCCCTCGTAGAGGAGGTCGTTGCGGGTGCTATGTAAGCCCCCTAAGGTTTTTCCACTGCTACTGGGCCACTTGGATGACTAAGGTTTAGACCGCTCATGGGTCACCTGGATGACCCGGATTTAGACCGCTCATGGGCCACTTGAATGACCAGGGTTTAGACCGCTCGTGGGCCACTTGGATTACCAAGGTTTAGATCGCTCATGGGCCACCTGGATGACCAGGGTTTAGACCGCACATGGTCCACTAGGATGACCAGGGTTTAGATCGCTCATGGGCAACCTAGATGACCAGAGTTTAATGAGAGGGTGAAGACCCTCCCGACTTAGGGGCAATCTAGGTCGGGTAACCAGCAAAGAAAACATGCACACGCATATAGGAGGGATGCTAAGTAAACACTTATTTTTTACAAAATTAAAACAAGCAGGCGAGTGCAAACAATAATGCAGTTACATACCTGTGTCCGCTACTGGAAGTAACGCCGGAGGTGTGTTGCGTTCCACATTCATGGAACCGGTTTTCCATCCTGGCCTCGGAGTTTGTAAGCTCCGTTGCGCAGTACGACGGAGACAAGGAAAGCCCCTTCCCAATTAGGGGAGAGCTTGTTGCGGTCGGCCAGCTTGCCTGTGGCCTCGACGCCTCGCAGGACCAGGTCCACCACATCGCATTATCCCGCCTTAACATTTTTGTTGTAGTACAGAGCGATCCGATGTTGGTAGGCTGTCGTCCGTACTCTGACTACGTCGTGGGCTTCCTCTAATAAGTCAAAGTGCTCCCTGATTTTTTAGGAGTTAGTCTGTGGGTGGATGGACTCCACTCTGAGACTTGGAAGCCCAATTTTGACCGAGATCACCGCCTCAGTCCGGTAACAGAGGCTGAAGGGTGTCTCGCACGTTGGTTCCTTTGGAGTTGTCCGATAAGACCAAAGAACGGAAGGGAGCTCGTCCGCCCAGGAGCCCCCGGCATCCTCCAGCTTAGTCTTTAACCCGTGGAGTAGCGTACGGTTTGTAACCTCCACCTGCCTGTTGGCTTGGGGGTATGCCACCGAAGTGTGGATCAGCTTGATGTCAAGGCTGGTGTAATACTTGATGAAGCATTTTCCCGAGAACTGGGTCCCATTGTTGGTCACAACGACCTCGGGGACGCCGAATCTACAGACAATCTTCTCGCAGAGGAATTTTAGGGCATTGTGTTCTATTATCTTAGCCAGTGGGACAGCTTTGACCCACTTGGCAAAATAGTCGATACCCACTATGATGAATTTCCTTTGTCCCGTGGAAATGGGAAACGGACCGAGGAGATCAAGCCCCCATTACGCGAAGGGCCAAGGGGCCTTCAGATCTGCGAATGGCTGGCAGTGAAGGTTGCTGTAAAGCTGGCAGCTTTCACATTTTTTCACGAACTCCAGCGTATCTTTTTTCATCGAGGGCTAGTAGTAGCCCTGGCGCATGACCTTGAAGGCCAAATTTTTTCTGCCGATGTGCGACCGCAGATCCCGAGGTGGACTTTGCTTAAAGCATAGTCAGCCTCCTCGGGAGTTAGACAGCGGAGGTATGGGGTTGAGTAACCGCGGCGATACAGTCGTCCGTCAACCATAGTGTACCAGCCAGCTGTCTTCTTGACCCGTTTGGCTTTTTCCACATCCTCCGACAATGATCCGTCCGTCAGGTAGTTAAGGAAAGGCGTCATCCAGTTTTTCGTTTTGAAATCTGCATGGTCTCTCGCTTCTCTATGCTGGGAGCATTCAGGATCTCATGCATGTCCCTCGAATACTATTCTGGGTTTTTGGCTACAGCGCCTTTTGCTAGCTGGTCTGCCTTCCAGTTTTCAGTTCGAGGAACGTGAACCAGGGTTAGTTTGTCGAAACCCTGGATGACCTCCCTCGCTTTTGCCAAGTACTTGGCCAAGAGAGGGTTGTCCGCCTCGAATTACCCGTTAACCTAGTTAACCATTAGCTCTGAGTCGCTGTAAACCGCCAGCCTCCTGGCGGAGCACTCTTTGGCTAACCGTAAGCCGGCTAGTAAGGCTTCATACTCGCCAACGTTGTTGGTTGTCGGGTAGTCAAGTATGAGGGAGTATTTCACCTCAAACCCGTCGGGAGTTGTAAGGACAACTCCAACGCCACTGCCCGTGTCAGTAGACGATCTGTCTACGGGGAGTGTCCTTTCTGGAACTCCGACAAGTAGCTCTGCGCTTTCTTCGGGCTGTTCCTCGAGAACTGGGGTTGTAGTCTCGACAATGAAATCAACCAGCGCCTATGCTTTCACAACAGGCCTGGGCTGGAATCTGATGTCGAACTCGCCCAACTCGATGGCCCACTTTACTAATCGTCCAGAAACATTGGCTTTCTGGAGGATGTTTTTCAGCGGCTTGTCCATTAGGACCACTATCCGATGGGCCTGGAAGTAAGGCCTCAACTTCCACGCAGAGAAAATTAGCTCCAAGTCTAATTTTTCTGCACGCGAGTAACGGGTCTCTAGGCCGGTCAATATTTTGCTTACGTAGTAGACCGGCCGCTGGGCATCAGAGTCCTGGCGCACAAGGACAGAACTCAGGGACGCCTCCGAAACTGCCAAGTAGAGATATAATTCTTATCCACCCTTAGGTGACACCAATAATGGTGGGTTGGCCAAATATCATTTCAGTTCATCGAAAGCGGCTTGGCATTCCACTGTCCACTGGACCCCATTGGATTTTATTCCTCTAAGGGCTTTAAAGAAGGGCTGGTACTTGTCACCAGACTTCGCAAGGAAGCAAGACAGTGCTGCCGGCAGCCCAGTCAATCGTTGGACGTCCTTTACACTCCGTGGCAGTGCCATGTCGGCGAGCGCCTTGATCTTCTCTGGGTTTTCCTTGATCCCCCGTTAGGAGACGATAAAACCCAAGAATTTGTCGGAAGCCACTCCGAAGACACACTTAGCTGGGTTCAGTTTCATGTGATGCTTTCGGAGCACCTCGAACGACTCTTCAAGGTCACGGATGTGGTCGCCAATGACCCTGCTCTTAACGAGCATGTCGTCGACGTAGATCTCCATGTTGCGACCAATCTGTTTTTCGAATATCTTGTTAACCAAGCGCTGGTAAGTTGCTCCAGTATTTTTGAGTCAGAAAGGGATCACCTTGTAGCAATAGGTGCCCTGATTAGTCATGAACGAGGTGTGCTCCTCGTCCTCCGTACTCATCCGGATCTGATTGTAACCCGAATAGGCGTCCATGAAACTTAGCAGTTCATATCCGGCTGTGGAGTCAACCAGCAGGTTGATCCTAGGCAAGGGAAAGTTGTCCTTTGGACGGGCCTTGTTGACGTCGGTAAAATCGATGCACATCCGCCATTTTCCGTTGCTCTTCTTTACTAAAACGACATTAGAGAGCTAGTCCGGATATTGGACTTCTCTAATGAAGCCTGCGTCGAGCAGCTTCTTAACCTCCTCTCGAATGGCAATCAGTTTTTCGACGGAGTGGTTCCTCCGCTTCTGCCTAACGGGTTTTCGGCTGGAGTCAAGTCCCAACCTGTGGACCATCACTTCTGGCGAGATTCCAGGCATGTCTGCCAGTGTCCAAGCAAAAAAGTCAGTATTCCTTCGCAGGAACACGATCAGCTCATCGCACAGTGGTCCGGTGAGTGAGTTGCCGATCTGTACACACTTTTCTAGATTCTTTGGGTCTAGTGGGATTAGATTAGTGGCTTCACCAGACTACGCCTACTGAAGGGTAGTCTCGTCTCGGTGGTCGAGTTCCCCAGTTATTTTAGTGCTGCCACTTGGGGCAATCTGCGACATATAGTAGCTTCGCCCGGTAATTTGGTCGCCCAGCACCTCTCCGACACCGTAGGGCGTTGGAAACTTCATTTTGAGGTGCGGAATCGAGGTAACTGCCCCAAATACTGTCAAGCACGGCCTGCCCAGTATGGCGTTGTATACTGAGAGTAGGTCGACCACCAGGAAGGTGAGCATTCGACTTGCTATTTTTGGATATGTCCCCAAGGTGACTTCTAACTAGATAGGCCCTTGAACGGGTATTGGTTCATTATCGGGGCCATATAATGGGCCTTCGGTCGGTTTTAGTTGGTTCTTTTTTAGGCATAATCTGAAGAAAGCATCCAACTAAAGTAAATCACGAGAGCTTCTATTATCAATAAATACTTGCTTCAGCTGGTAGTCTATACTACCGTCTGAAACGATGGCGGATACAACGAGGGGATCAGCATGGGGGGACACTACATGGGCTAAATCATCATCACTGAAACTGATAGAGTTATCCGTTGTGCGCTACTTCTTCCTCCTAGCCTACTGTTCCTCGCTGCCAGATGGGCTTTTAGCGAGTCGGGTGGTGACCATGCTGACCACCCCCATGGCAACCCAGTTCCAGGGTGGAGTCTACTCCTGCCCCTCTTTACCAGCCGCTCTAGAGCTCTGTCTAGGGCCCCTGACAAACCTCGTGAGGTGGCCTCTACGAATCAGATTCTCGATCTCCCTTTGCAGCATCTTGCAGTCCTCAATTGAATGGCCAGCAAAGCGATGGAAGTCACAGTACTTTGACTGGTTTCCAGAGTCTTTCTTGAGCGATTTTGGCCATTTCAGGAATTTTTCTCTATGGATCTACATGAGGACGTTTGAGCGCTTGTTCGTCAAAGTTGTGAAACTAGTGGGCCTGTAGTCTCTGCGTTCTGGGGGCCGAGTCCGGAGCTACTTCTGGTGAGAGTGTTCTCCGCCGCTGTATTTTCTCTTCCCTTCACCAGGGAACGGCTGAGGCTGATCCGCCCTTACTGGACGTTTTGCCTCGTTGGCCTCTTCTGCTGAAGCGTAGGCTCTGGTGATGGATTCTGACTCTCAAAAAGTCTTGGAATTTTTGTGGGCCAGGTGCTTAAAAAAGTCACTGTAAGTTAGTGCGAAGATAAAACTGTCCAACTTCATCTCCTCTGTAATCCTGGGAATCCTTCGAGCCTCCGCAACGAAACGATCCAGGAAACGCCGTGGGTTCTCTCCCGGTTTCTGCTTTATGTGGGAGAGATGTCACAGCTGCTTCTCTTCCCGTCGGCTTGAGGTGTACTAAGCCAAGAAGAGATCCATGAGTTCACGGAAATTGCTGATGGTGCCTGAAAGGAGGTGATCGAACCAGATTCAAGCGTCTCCCTTCAGCGTGAGCGAAAAACAGCAGCACATCGCTGAGTCTTCTAATCCTTGTTGACTCAGATGGGTGCGGAAGTGATCTAAGTGGTCAAGCGGGTCACTGCCTCTATCGTATAAGTCAAGGGATGGCATCTTCAATTTTATCGGCAGTGGACGGTTCAGGATCTCCGTAGTAAAAGGAGATCGGTCCAAGTCGATGGCGCGGTCTTCCTCTTGGAACACACGGTTCTAGATCTTGTCCACTCGCGGATCGGCACGAGCGACGTTTGCTGATCTTTTTGAGTTGAGGTAATCCCTCAACTCCGTCTTGTCCTTGGAGGGTTCAGCAGCCAGAAGGCTACTACCTCCAGTGGATCTGGCAATCCTGGAGCCTTGCTCCTGGATTGCGTTTTTGCCTTCCGCCCGAGAGTATCAGGTATTTCTTTTCTCTGGACTTTCTCACAGAGACGTGCTCCTGGAGCATTCTTCAGGCCTTTTTTGGCCACGAATGCGGGAGGATACTGGAGCCGGATTGTCTTCGGCTTTCTCGGGCCTTTTGACCGGCTTCTTTTTCCTCTAGCCACCCCTTTTGGTGGCGGGTGCAGGGACGGCTGCTGGTGGAGCCGCCTGCAGTCGCTGCTTGTTTTGAGAGCAAACTAACTAGAGCAGACAGTTGTTGGCATGTATCTGTTCCACCAGTTATTAAAACTAAGGCGGTGGGTCTCTGCCCGTAGCCCCGTTGACCATGGCACCAGCAACGTGGTCCTGGTCGGGGTTAGCAACATCTCTAGCGGGATTTCTAGCTTGGGCTCTCGTATTCACCACTGCAGAATCAAAAGGTGAAAGGAGAGTGTTTGTGGAGATTTGTGGTAGGCTTTTGTAAGCGCTTCCCACATACAGCGCCAATGATGCGTCTCTGGATCCGAATTTTGAACAGATTCGGATGATCATCTTGTCGTGGTTCCGACACTGTTCCCTGAGTTGGATCCTGTACACCACTAAACAGAACAGGAGGTCAGTGTATCTGTAAAAAGTTATCCCACCGAAAATACTCCGACGCTCAAGTCAGTAAAATAGTCTTCCGAAGAATGAAACTGAAATTGAGAGAAAAAGAGAGACAGAGTGCGTTTCCCAGATGAAAGAGAGACAGAAATGCCTTCTTGAATCTGGAAGGTGGGAAGGCAGTAAATGGCCATGAGAAGCATGCTTGTTTGCCTTAGGGTTCTAGTGAATGTGTTTGTGTAGCAGAAAACGTAGGCAATTCTGAGAGTTTCGATGGCTGAGAGAATAGTTCACTGAGAGCACTTGTATTGCGTTACAGAAAGCGTATGCATGGGTAATCGAAAGCGTGCGTATTGGAAGCGTGCATTGAATGGTGATTCAATGGCTTATTAATGGTGGAGAGGACGATCTTCCCTCTTTGGAAGGAGAGATCCCCTGTATAATTCTTGGCTAGCTTGCCTTTCGGAGCAGATGCCAGTTGCCAAGCTGTGAAAGATAGTTTCCTTCTGAGGCAGCCAACAGCTTTCCAAACCGGATGCTTTCCTTCTGTGCATGTTACCATTGGAGAGCCCAGTTTGGCAAAGATTTGGAGAAATCTGGCGTCTGCCTTATACGGGAGGCGCCAATATTGTCAATATCCTTTTTGGTGCCAACTGAGATCATGAGAGATGCTTGGAGAGCCGTTGCCAGCCGCCTAATGGATTATGGGCTCGAATGGACCAGGCCCATTACTGTAGAAAAGCTTCCGTTGGGCCCAAAGTGCAGCACGCGGATGGTCAACATTGGAGTTGACCGTCTGCGTGCGTGTTGGCCGCCTGACGGTCAACGCCAACATTGGCCGTCCTGGGCCTTTTAGCTCTTGGGCCTGTTTTCCTTCTGGACCGTTAAAGTGTTGACCGTCTTTTGGGCCTCCGTTGACTTTTCGGGACCAGCCCATTTT
>JAODPA010066330.1:0-10948 GCA_025585075.1 Nepenthes mirabilis | reverse complement strand
ATATTATTATTTATTCACAATATCTCTTCAAACAACCCATCCGAATAATTAAATAATTGTGACCTATTTCAAAGTATCGTAAGGAAAAGTTACAACTCACAATACAAACAAAATTATCGATCCATAACAATCCAAATGCCACAAATATCCAAATAATCAAATAATTCGAACACTATCTCTTTAACGATACAACATACTATCATCATCCCCAACTGTCATCCCAAACAAGACAAAAAATATTTTGAATACAAATATAATCCGATTATAAAGCTGATACTTTCCAATATAAATGAGACTTTAATCAATCAGCATTCCAGCTCCCTACATAACACTCGTAGTATTCTAATCAGAAAGGAGAAGAAGTAATAAAAATTTGAGTATAATACTCAATAAGTATCAGCATATAACGGATATAATAAACCAATGCATCCATAAACAGTGTGAAAGGAATTAAAATATATATGAAAGTCCATAAAAAACTAAAATCCAAATGTCCACAATATGCATCAATAAAACTTCGAATGTGTTCTTGTACTCAAAATTATAATTCAAAATGAAAGTAAAAAGTTTTAAATATATAAAACTAACTGAATTTCAATTGCGGGCAAAACCAGTGAATATAACGAAAAATCTCAAATTTCCAAATCAATATAGATAAAACATATTAAAAATTTAAAATATACACAAATCAGAGAATTAAATAATGAAAGACTAATTTGAGGAAGGGTTATTCCTACCCTCGATAATTTTAAACTATATTACTATTATTTAGACCTGCTGGCAGGGCACTCTACATATTTTTTCTATAAGTAGGATTGAAATCACTATCTTTTGTCACCCATAAAATGGGTACACTCCACAAGTGTATCTAATATATTATGACGTTTGAATATATTAATTTTATTTAATTTTTACGGCAATTTTCATAAAAATACAATCAGGAATGGTCTTTATATTACATACCACAAAAGTTTTCCAATCAGGAGGAAATGGTATGAAACTTTTACCTATAAAGGTTAAATACAAATCTTTTCACCCTGAAAAAAAAATACACATATCAAATCATATAAAAAAAATAGAACCCGACCAGCAATGCAATGCATGGATGCCACATGCATGACCCATAAGTAAGTTTCATTACTTTTTCTTTATAAATGAACTTATATATAAACATAATAACTCAAAATATTTATTCATTTTTTTGAAAATAAAATTCTCAAATATTAATAAATTCAAAACAAAACCTCAAATCTTCAAGTAAATGTACACACATGCACAAATAAACAAATTGGGAATAAGTAAATGGCATGTATGTATATTAAATTCATCACGTGTAAATAAAACTAAAGAGAAACTAAAATAGATTAAGAATAGGGTGTAATGATATTTGTCACAACATCTAATCTTACAGATTTAATAAGAAGATATTTCAAAATACCTTTTCTCTTCTTCATCTCTCTTCCTTCCCTCCTCTTTCTCTCTCATTTCTCTTTTTTTTCACGCAAAATGATTGAAAACAGTGCACACATCCTTTATATTGCTGAATTGGCGTATAAGTGCCGATCGAATGCACGTCAAGTACCACACTTAACCACAACGGCGTATGAGCACTGCCTTCGGCGGCCCTTAAGCACTCCAATAGTGGAATCTATGCTCGAGTACCACCTCAAGTACTCCTTGGGCATGCTTACGCCGGAATCCACGCACGAGGATGCATTAAGTATGCCTTAGGTGTCAAAATTGCTTATATACTTTGAATTTTCTTTAAATTCATATTACACAATTATTTTTTATATATATTCAAATTTAATAAAAAATAAACGGATAATAATAATTAAATCAAATGAGAATTGGGCATTATATGTCCCGAGGTAGCCAATGATCACTCTGTCTCCCTTACAAAGTCCTTGTCCAATTATAAAATGGAGGCTAGATATTCTGGACCCGTTCTCGACGGGGATGGTGTTGGGATCGATCACCCAAATATTGTCATAGAAAGTTTGGAATAAGTTCTATTAGAATTGACCATTGAACCTTTTTTTCTTTTTTTTTTTCTCAAATTTGTCAGGAAGTTAGAGAATAACACACAATTACAGTAAAAAAAATTTGCAACAAAAGAAACATAGAAATTAATGTGATAATCCTTCTCAATTTATAAAAATTTTGAGAGAAAACTATTTACTATTAAGTAAATTTGATTACAGAAAATCCTCTAAACTACCTTCAAATTCACCTTAAACTTAGACAAATTGAACAATTGATAAGTTAGTGTAAAAAGAATAAAATTGCTAATAAAATTATTCAAAATAATAACTAGAATGATACACCTAAGATCATGAAAATAAGAACGTCAGTAAATGCCTAAGAATTGGTTAAATTTCTCCTCTTCTTCATTTCTCTCAATTTGGCATTCAAAGTGTTTTGAATTATGATTCGCATCCACTAATCAAGAGAAGAACAAAAATTTAGTTAAAAATAAACTTGGCATTTAAACGGTGACAGTTATTATTTGAACGGTTATAAAAAACCTCCCAAAAAACTACCTATAGAAATGTGGGTCCGTAGAAATTGAAGCTTACATCAAGTATTGACTTTAGTGCTTCCTTCGTTGTGCTACAATTGACAAGCCTCTTATGTGTTTCTATTGATCTTTGTAAAATATCAAGTAAAAGTCATCATCATCAAGCTTTTTTCATTGAAATCAAATTCAATCAAACATCTGGTGTGTATCGTACACCTTTCAACATGAACTTGATCCCATTGCTTGTCCTCAAGGACACTTGTTTGATGCTAAGAATATTTGATCAATTATCATTATTCATCTTTAATACGTTTTATTTTTTATGTGTATGAGATGTGATGAAATGCTTAATATGAGAATCCACTAGTCATCATCCAAAATTTATCTTGTGGCGCACGTGGCTATCTCCCAGTCATCAACAATGAGAAGTTCATTATAAGTAGTAATAGAGACCCAGTCATCACCCTCATGATCATTCTTCCTCTCCTATTTACTACTATCTTTCTCTTGCTTTCATTTCAAATAATTTTACTTGATGTATTTCTTATTGCCACAATAATTTTAAAGTCATGACATTAACTTGTCTCAACTCTTGTCTCTAGTCTAGGAGGACTTCACCTCACTACTTCCTTGGGTTTTTAAAACTAATGCTTTGTGTTGTAAAAGCGAAGAAGTTTAGTATTTTCTCATTACTTCTTAATTTAAAATGACACCCTTAGTAACATAAAAAATATAATTTACAACAAAAGTTAGTAATAGAGATTGGAAGGACCTTCGTAGAATTCGGAAAAGTTATTAAGAAATATAAACAAACAACTTATTATCAATTTTTATTCCCATATTGGATAATTGATTAACATATTCTTGGAACTCATTTAGATGATATGTAACATAGCATAGTTCTTTGTACTTCAATAACAACAATTTCATCAAGTGATATAATTTATTGTTACTCGTCTTCAAAGGTTATGATACTTTGAGTTTGTCCCATAATGTTCATGCGTGTTTTTTGTTAGGGTCGATTTTATAATTGGCATATTTGGTGATAATATGCAATCATGTGTCAATGTTGGGTTGTATTTCGTCGCATTGTTGCATTAATATATTTCCGTAGCTATCTGTTCTGGCTTTCAGGAGTACCACGCCTGCTGTGACCTCTCCACCCGCTCGAGCCAAAATCTTGAAGCCCTGCGCTCGCCGTGAGCTCTCCACGAGCTCGAGCGCAAATTTTCAAAACACCCAACTCGCTGCTCGCCTCCTTCTTGCTCAAGCGACGCAGCAATGAGTAGTTTTTTTAAACCTGTTTTTCGAGCCCTCCATATATGTGCACATTAATTCTTTTACCCTATGACTTGATTGATAATTTTGGAGCACCTCTCCTTGAGAAATATTCATCATTTTCTCCAATAAACGTGTTCTAATTGAACAAATCGATCTTTCATAATTGTATTTCATGTGCTAGCAATTTTCTCACTATTTTTTATTTATCGATTCATCACTTCTACCCTTCTACATTTGTTAATGATGTCAGTACGTTGAAGAAGGGGATCCGGTCATGTTTAGCTACTTTAAGCGATCCGAGAAAAAAAATTGACGTGAATACCGAAAGGCATCCGGTTCCATTATCGTGGATAAATCCAAGGAGATCCTTAGTAGGGATCATAAGGTGGGAGTAAGTCGGTTAGGTTAACGTGTCATTACCAATGTGTATCGAGTTTTTCTTTCGTCATCAAAAAAATTATATTTTATTATTATTATTTTATTTTTATACTCTTATTACTCGTATCATCTAAATATAAATACTCTTTACATGTATTAAATATTTGATTTTGTACTACTTCTACTTATCATACACGGGGTCGAAACATTGTTGTATAAGTTGGGACGAAAAGTCCTTTTTTAATTGGTATCAGAGACTTATCCCGATCCGTGACCCCCTAATTTAGATGTATACGAGTGGATCATTATCTATATCTCTCTTTTTTTATGGGAGCAATTATACCTGTGGAAGGTTCGGATGAAAGTCTTTCTCAAATTGATGGATGAGCGCATGTGGGCTAATACCCAAATTGGGTGGATTCCACCCAAAAGTAGAGAAGAACTTGATACTTGTAATTGGAATAATAAGGGATTATAATGCTATTTTTATGGCTATATCTCTCCAAGAGTTGAAACGCATATCTATGTGTGAGATTATAAAAGATACGTGGGATATACTTGAAATCACTCATGAAGGAATCAAATTTGTACAAAATTTAAAATTATGAATAGTTACTACAAGATTTGAAGAAATCCCTATGAAAGATAATAAAACTTTTGATAAATTCTATACTCAATTGAACGATATTGTAAATTTTATGTTTAATTTTGGAGAACGGATGCCTAGAAATTGAATTCTTAGAAAAGGTCTTATATCACTCCCTGAACAATTTAAACTTAAGGTCACTACTATCGAAAAAAGTAAAAACTTTGATAAAATAAAAATCAAAGAACTTGTAGGATCCCGCCAAATTTTTGAGTACACTTCCACAGTGAAGAAAAAATAAATCGATTGTTCCAAAATTTATTAGGCAAGAGAGAGATCGTGACTCCGATGAGGAGTCGAATAGCGATGAATATTTTACCACATTTGATAAAAATTTTAAAAAATTTTTAAAGAAAAATAAATTATCGTCTAACATACCAAGTGCGGATTTAAAACAAACTCTTAAATCTGATAAGAAAGGTCAACGCGAAATTAAAGAATCCAAATCGAAAAATACCTAAAGTGTTCTATACTACGAATTTAAAGGTTTTGGTCATTATCATACTAAATGCTCAAACCTTAAACACCAATAAGGTCAAGTCTTTAAAGTTAATATGATATTGAGCGATGACGAAAAAGAAGAGGTTAAAAAAAGTTCTGAAGATGGCTCTGTCAAGTACATTGCTTTTATTACCTCAATGTGTGAGATTAATGAATATTTGGAAGAAAATCGTAAACTATTTGATGACTCTGAGAATGAGTCAGAAGTTAATTGTATGATCTTCAAGATGCTTATGATAAATTGTTCAAAGAATGCCTACAGATCCAGAAAATGAATGTGTCACTAAAGTACAAACTGACTAAAATGGAAAAGAAAAAATTAGCTCTTAAATCTAAGTTAAACACAAAAGTTCAAAAAGTTAAAATATTAAAATGTTCTTCTACTAAAAAAATCACAACTCTTGAATCTGATCTAGAGGTTGCTCGGAATGATTTAAAATAATTTTTAAATGGGTCCAAAAAATTGGATCATATGTTCAATTTGGAAAAAATAAGAGGAAATAAAATTGGGTTGGGTTATTCTGAAAATAACTTGAAAGTCATTGTTAATTCTAAAATTATATTTGTCCAACTCATGTCCCTCCCTAGACAAAACAGTCCATCATCTACTCATGTTCACCAATCGTCAAGCGGTTCTATGAAGAAGTGTGCTAATATATAAAACCATCAAAACTTCACAAGTATGAAACAATTTGATCTTAAATGCGCTAGGAAGCCGATATACACTTCTGACTACTATGCTAAATTTGTTTCAACATGCCATGGATGTGAAATTATTAGCCATATTTGCCCCTATTAACCCGTATGGTCGCGTCAAACTAATTTTTGGTAAGGCTCAAAGATAAAGCATCTCACTCACTATATCAACCGTTTAAATAATCAAATGTCACATTTAACCTACAGTACCAACCGTGGTAAGAAAATATGGATGAAGAAGAGTGAACTCCATTACCCTTTTAAAATTCAT
The DNA here is from genome assembly GCA_025585075.1 of Nepenthes mirabilis. NCBI lineage: Eukaryota > Viridiplantae > Streptophyta > Magnoliopsida > Caryophyllales > Nepenthaceae > Nepenthes > Nepenthes mirabilis. Next base: position 4,654 of record JAODPA010066330.1, on the reverse strand, counting down.
GACAAAAAGGTGGAGTAGATTCTTGCCTAAGTCTTAGGGGGAAACCCTATGTGCTTTAGAGGGAGGCGTTATTCTTTATGTTCGGGGGAGACAGTATTATTTTTGTGAGGAAGAGTTCTTCTTGGATTTTTGTGCTATTTGTATTTCTTTTGCTGACTTTATATTTTCTATTGTCTTTCCATTTATCTTGCTGATGCATGTTATTCTCTTCTTCTATTGTTACTGTTTTATTATATCATCATATATTATACATTTTTATACTAACCCTATTTAATCAGGCAACACAGTTAAAGTTTCAATGCGGCAGTCACAGTATCGACACAGTAGTGCTAGTGTAGGATTTTATATTTTTATATTTTATTATTTTTATTTCTTACTAGGTGTAAATTTTTATGTACATAGGTTCTATTTCGGTGGTGTCTAAATTCGTGCTTCAATTGTATTTTTTTACTTTATGAGTTTTGTTCTGGAATTACCAAATGGGGAGATTGTTAGGGTCATTTTTATGATTAGTATATTCTGTGACCATATGTAATCATGTGCTGATATCGAGTTGTGTTTCGTCAAAGTGCTGCATTAACATATTTCTGTAACTGTCCGTTCCGACTTTCAGGAATACCGCGCCTACTGTGAGCTCTCCACCCGCTTGAGCCCAAAATTCTGAAGCCCTGCGCTCGTCGTGAGCTCTCCAAGCGTTCGAGTGCAAATTCCCGAAACACCCCGCGCTTGAGTGCCGCGACAACGGGCAGTTTTTTTTTAAACATGTTTTTTAAGCCATCTATATATATGTACTTTAATTCTTTTGCTCTATTACTTGATTGATGATTTTGGAGTGCCTCCCCTTGAGAAATATTCATCATTTGCTCCATTAAACGTATTCTAATTGAGAAAATCGATCTTTCATAATAGTATTTCTTGTGCTAACTGTTTTCTCACCACTTTTTCTTTATCAATTCATCACTTCTACCCTTCTACCTTCATTGGCGACGTCGATACGTTGAAGAAGGGGATCCAGTCGTGTTTGGCAATTCAAGTGGCTCGAGGGAAAAGATTGACGTGAAGACTAGAAGACGTTTGATTCCGTTACCGTGAGCAAATTCAATGAGTTCCTTAGTTGGGATCACTAGATGGGAGTAAGTCGGATAAGTTAACGTGTCGTTACCACCCGATCTGTAAGTTGATTTTCATAATTTATTTCTTCACTGGCCACTGAAACCCAGAGAGTTTTTTTCAATTACCATGGGTATTGAGTTTTTCCTTCGTATTATCTAGATACAAATAATCTTTATGTGTATTGAATATTTAATTTTATATTACTTCTACTTATCCTGCATGACGTCGAAACATTGTTGTATAAGTTGGACGAAACGTCCTTTTTTATTTTTTATTATGGATATTATTATAAATATTAAATCAGTAATTATTTAATCTACTCATAAACTTGATTATGCTAAAATGCCTATTCTTCTTTAAATTCATATTCAAATTTTGGTCTTCGAGTGGCAAACATCACTAGATACGATGCTTTCATAGATAACTAATCTTTTATCTTAATCCTTTAAATCTGAAAGCCAGTATCATTTAAGAAAAATATTTTATTTCAACTATTTATCAATTCAGACAAAAAAGTAACCTGAAATCTTTAACAACACTTTTTAGGATTTGTCCATCCAATTAGTTTGTCACAAAATTAGGAATAGATCTCTATTAGAATGAATAACAAATCCTTTGCTAGAATTTGTAAAGAACCTATATGATGACACACATTCATGGTAAAAAAAATCATGTTACAAAATAAATGTAGGATTTTACATGGTAATCCTTCATAACTATGAAAAATCACTAGAAAAATCTTTTCACTATAACAAAATAAGTCCGGTTACAATATAAATTCTTAAAAATCAAGTTCAAATTACCTAAAATTAAAGCAAATCAAACAATGAACAACAGAAGCACAAAAGGAATGAAAACACTAGTAGATGTGTTCTAAATTATAATTAGAACCATATATCTAAGAAGATGAAAATAAAAACGTGATTACATACTAAAGAATTGGCTAGATATCCTCCTGCTTTTCTCCCTTTCTCTCTTAATTTGAGGCTAGGAGTATTTTGAATAATAACTCACATTCACTTATCCAAAATAAAACAAAATTTGACTTAAAATAAGTATGGAATTCGAATGACAACAATTGCCTTTCAAATGGCAGTACTTGCCTTTTAAGTGGCATAGTTGCATTTAAATGTGTCATTTAGCATTTGACTGTCAATGATAATCTCCCAAAAAATAACACACACACTTGTTTTCTTCATGCACACAATAGACAATCCTGTTATGATTTTTGCACATATGTCCATTATATTTGTATCAGGTATAGTTGTTATGATTTTTGCACATGTGCATTGATCATACGTATATTAGGTATGGTTCAGCCATGCCATTAAAAATGGCCTTTGTTCAAGTAAATCATTGCCAGAATATCAATCAAACTTCTCTACTTTTGCTAGAGTCAAACATCAACATATATAGGTAGTTTAAAGCTCATATGAGAATGGCCCAAAAACTTTAGATACGAAACATCAAAAGTTACTAATTATAAGCATTGACTATTTTATCAGGTGGTCAAAGAAACATTAAAATTTAATAGCTCATCTATAGAAAAGGGCTTTCCCTTGCAATGCCAGGAGCCCTCTCAAACCTCTCGAATGATACAAAACCCATGCAATAGCCAAGGCACCCCAATGATGTCAAACTCTCGAAGGCTGGGGGCTATGTAGGGACTCGAGGCACATAGAATCCAAGTGAGCAATAGCTTGGCCATGGTATCTCCTAGGGTCAAATTGACCCATCCAAACATTATTTTTGAAGAAAGTGTCAACTCGAGTCACATCCCCCCCCCCCCCCCTCCCCGCTTGACCGACCCTTCCATCCACTCAAAAAGGAGCACCAAAGGGTTAAAACTGAATCTGAGCGTGAACCCTACCATCGAGGCATTAACCCGAAAGGAAGAAACCAACAATTAGACAACGGGAATGTCTATATAACCAACAAGAATTTTTACACATCTAGCCTACCAATTGCCAATGTTACACATCAAACAACCACACCCACCTCCAAAAAGACATCCAGAATGGGCAAGGCATGATTTAGTGGCCCTGCATAAAAAGTTGACACCACGGATATATGTACCATCCCTGAAGTATGAGACAAGTTATGTGGCGGATACATGTCCCAATAGCTCCTTTGTCATTGTTTACAATATGACCATTCACCAAAAGGAAAGGGATTCAAAATAAGAGAACAAATGCACCTTATTCTCGAAAAATCTTGGCTCACTCAATGCTTAAATTAAATTATAATCATTTTCGATATCAGATGTGTATTTTGAGAAGTTTAACTCTTTTGAGTTGAATACTCATATTCTAACTATTTATCTTCATCACATTTGTAATTTATAGCTTTTTTTTTAAATAATACACAAAATCTCTATTATTTATAAGCTAAAAAGAACCAAAATCCTAACAAGTTCACCTCCCACTTGAGGCCTATTCTACAACTGGGCCCCTTCTCATTAATGTTAATCTGCAACTTTATAGCGAAGCCTAAAAGATAAATAATTTAATGTATTTCTTTTTCTTACTTAAGTTTTTACTTACTTAATCATTGAATAAAAATTTTCAATAAATATTACCTAGGTCTTCATGTATTTATTTGTAATGCATAGGACCGATAAATTATCCATCAAGATCGAGCCCCTCTTTGTGTCTTCTCTATTCTAAGTTGAATCGTGGTTCTCGTACACGTCCCATGAATTGTCCATCAACTGAAGATTCATTGAGTCGGACTCCTCAAGTGGAAATATTAGCAGTAGTATATCTTTAGAAAATCTTGGAAATGCTTTAGTGTAACGTGTCGTTACTAAAGCTTCTTTAAAAAATGACGTCGTGTTATTAAGCATTAGTTGCTGCTCAGCGTTGTGGCTTACGGCATTGTTTGTTTTGCTATATACATTAATATGTTTTTACATGGATACAGAGTGACTGTATTTGTAAACTAATTTATCAATAAAATTTTAAAACTGATGTGTAGAAGAATCATAGTAGAAACCCTTGCTTTTTACCATTTCCTCCTAATGGTAAATTCAATTTTCGCCAATGGGATAACCATTGCGTGGCTCATTTTCCACGTAGAAATACCATTAAAGCAACCGTTTACGTAAATCCAGAGGAAGAAAAAGAGCCAACCAAGAGCATGCAGCTAGGCAGGCGGTGTCGTGCATGTCGCTGTTAAGATGACGCGAAGCCTAGTGGATAGACCGAGAGAGATGAGTACTGGCTAGGCTTGAGACTAGGGACCCGATGAGGAGGAGGAGGAGGAGGCGGTGGCGGTGCTCGTGAGAACCGACGTCTAGGGGTCCGCAGCAGTTGAAGGGCTAGTACTGCCAAACAGTATTTGCCGACCATTTCATTAAATCACTACCATGACACGGCTACCAACTATTATTGCCAACTCTGTTTGATTAAAGTATCGATTTATCGTTTGATTAAAGTATCGATTTATTCCATAGGTCCAATTTGTGGTATTCAAAATTTTATAGACTAAATATATATCCATAGGACCAATTTATGGTAGTCAAAATTTTATAGACTATATA
>JAODPA010066329.1:0-10948 GCA_025585075.1 Nepenthes mirabilis | reverse complement strand
CAACGACGGTCGAAGGGAGAAACACTTCTTCTCCAACACTGGCAGCCCAAGTCGTCACTTACACGGCGCCATCAGGCCGGTTTTTACAACCGCCTGCTCAGCTTAAGGATCTTACTGCTTAGGCGGCCAGCCAACCAAGTTGGCTACCCCACGCACTGACCTTCTCAACGAAGTGATAGCGTGATTAAATAATAACGAGAAGCATTCCTTCTCTAACACTGATTGCCCAAGTTTTCACTTGGACAACAACGCAAGGCTGGTTAATGCAACCACCTGCCGAGCTTGGGGGCTCAGCCCCTTAGGCAGCCAAGCAACGGTAGCCGGCCAACCAGATTGGCCGTCCAATGCAACAATATAAATATACACGAAGCAATAAAAGACAGTAGACACTAAACTGAAAAGAACTTCCGTTTTATTGCTTACAAAAGTATGTTACAATTATATACGGTCCAAAAAATAAAAGGAAGTACAAAAAGGCTACAAGGCTGGCGGACCACCCAAGCTGTCTCGGGGCTCTCCTACCAGATCTTCCTTACGTTACGCCGTGCGGTTCCTTTGATTAATAAACTCCAATGGGAAGTCAGGAACGACCAACCGCACGACGTGACGTCCAATGTTGAGCCCATCCAACAGCCGGGCGTGTAGAGCGCCCCCGACCTCATGGAGGCTCATCCGAGTAGCCAATTCGCTCTCTGCGGCGGCGGCTCGATCTGCGAGGCGTTTGTTGCTCGCTTTTATTTGGCCATCCTCTTCCTTTAGGCGAGCAACCTCCGCCTTCAACTCAGCAACCTCCACCTTCAGCTCGGCGTTCTCTGTCTCCACGCCCGCCATGACAGCCTCAAGAGCAGCTGTCTGCTCACGGAGCTCTCCTCCTGAGGCGGCCAGCTTGGCATCTAGTCAGGCTATCTTACCCTCCCGGTCTGCAATGATGCGATCGCACTGCTCCATTTTCCGGGAGATAGCCGAGGCCAATCTTCTTGGCTGCACAGGACCAAAGCAAAGTGTGAGCTTATAAACATAAGGAAGAAATACAAGGGAGTGGTTACAGAGGTCATACCTCGTAAGTCTTCCTGTAGGACCTCACAGGTCTAGACTCCAGGCTTGGCCCAGCTGATGGTGGAATCGGAGGTGTCGAGCCAGGAGCATCCTCTCGCGCCGAACACACTGCTGCCTCATCCAAAATGCGATCAAAAAACTCATCATCATCAACGGCAGCGGCGGGCTCCTCTCCTGCAGCCACTGGAGTAGTTGCGGCGGGTTTTTTCTTCCTGGCTACCCTTGGAGCAGCTACTGGAGGATCAGCCCTCGTCGATGGCTCCACAGTATAAACGCGCGAACCTTCGGGCACATCGCGAGCTGGCTCCTCAGCCGATTCCATCTAGGCAGCACCTGGAACCACCTTCACTGCAGGTTGGGCCAAAATGACTCATCCGGCATCCGCCGGCCTGTCCTCAACGGACCTCTCCGCTCCAGAAGTGCTGTCGGGTCCGCCGCATATCCCGACAGACACAAGATCAATCTGCGAAGAGGAAGACGAGGGCGTGCCAGTCACCCTCTCAGTGGCTTCCTCCGAAGGCCTTGGGCGGATGATCACGCCCCTTGAGTCTTTAGGCCTCACCATTTTAACCGGAGGGTGCGGTTTCTGAACCGGTGGCGGCGGTCCCCATTCAACCTTCTCGGTCTCCTCCCGAGAGATCTAGAAATCCCTTCTGAACTCGTCGGGATTTTGCCGTATGGCCTTTGTTAGCCATGCATATGCGGCGCTCTCTGTTACAGACGGCGCACCAAGGTGCACCTCTGGAACACTGTCCCAACTCCTCGCCATAGGGCATTCCCCTCCCACTTTCACAAAGAAGAACCAATTTTTTCAATTCTTCAGGGAGTCATAAATGGTCTTATTTATTTTTATTCCCGCACGGGGGCTGAGTGAGATCCACTCTGCCCCCTGGGTCACCTTAAATAGACCTTAAGGCCGGACATCCTAAATTTCTGTTTAAGCTTCCGGACAAAAATACATAACGTACAAATATACCTCACCGTATTGGCATGGAGCTGGGCGATGGGCACTTGAAGAGTCGCCATGATCGACTCTAACTCTTCCGGCAAAGGCAGACGGAGGCCACTCCTCAGGTGGCCCTCATAAACAGTAATGTAGCCCTCCGGTGGAAAAGCGGCTCTGTCGTCCTTGCCTGGGACCATCCAGGCCATCTCTTTAGGAATGTTAAACTCGACGCACAGAGCTTTGATATCATTCTCTCTCAAATCAGATGAGAAATCAGCCACAGAAGCCATGATTAGAAGGAGCCTTAGGGTTTCTTTTGGAGAAAAACGTCTGAGAAACAAGAACGAAGGAGACGAAGGTCTGGAAGCCTAACTAATTTCAAAAAAATGGACGGGTAACTTAAGCGCCAAGCTTGCAAAGGAAACCGTCAGTCCTGCCACGCGTCACTTCCTCATTTGACCATCAAAAGGACGGGCTCTGACACAGAAACCCCTCATAAATGATACCGTCGAGACTGCCACGTGTCGCTTCTCTCATTGGCCCTACAAAAGGACGGATCTCTGGCGCATTAATGACCAGGATCTCCGCCCAATCAGAGGAAGACACGTGTCAATTTCTGCCTTACAGTCTGGCCAAAAGCTGGCAGAAATCATTCCTAGGATTGGCCAAGGACGGTCAACAATTCTGGAACTCCGGAATTGACCAAAACGGCCAACAATTCTGGTACTCCGGAATTGGCCAAAAACGGTCAACGATTCCGGTCAAACTTTTCTTCACGCTTTTTATGAATTCCCATAAGATCCCCAAAGTAAGGAGAGGCATCCCATCATGAACATGCTGGAGGCCAGAAATCTGACCACCAGCATGGGGGGCTAGTGATGGGTACACCAAAAATGGGTTGGCCCAAATGGATGGTCAACGGAAGCCCAAGAAGGGATGTCAACATTCTTGACGGCCCAGTAAGTAGATGAGCCCATGCATTGGAAGGTCCGAGATGGTCAACGTTTGCGTTGACCGTCCCGGCTGCCAACTCACTTACAGACGGTCAACTCAAGGTTGACCAGTTTCATTAGGCATTCAGAAGTTTTGCTACAGTGATGGGCCTATTTCATTCTAGCGCACAATCCATCAGCTGATCGCCAGCCACTCTCCCTTCATTCTCCATGAAGGCGGCCAACACCACTGACGGTCAACTCAGACGTTGACCGTCCGCTCCCTATACATTGGGCCCAACTAACGCCTTTCTACAGTAATGGGCCTGACCCGTTTGGGCCCGCCGGTCATAAAAAGGCCAACCACGATCCTCCAAGGATATTCCACGATCTCAAAAGGAATATCAGCAAGATTGGCGCCATTCAAATAAGGAAGGCGCCAGATCTTCCCAACTACTTGCCAGCCAAGGAACCCCAACGGTAACATGCTGGGAAGGAAAGAAACCAACGGGGAAAGTGGACGGCCGTCTCACAAGGCAACAATCCTCCACAATTGGGCAACAAGCATCAGCCTCCAAAAGGAAGGCCAGCAGCAGATCACTGGGACGGTCATTCCTTCCAAAGAAGGAAGATCGCCATCTTTACCATAAAAGAGGCCCTGGATCAAACTCCAAGGCACGCTTTCTTCCAGACTGACCATCGCAAACGCTTTCAATTACGCTCTAAAAACACTAAAAACTCCAAGGCAACGAACGGGTCTTTACACACGTTCTCTGCCTTGCCACCATCCAGATACGAGAAAGGCCCTGCGTCTCTCTGACATCTAGAACAAGACACTCTTTCCCTCTCCCGTTACTCTGTCTCTACTTTCAGTTCCTTCCATTGAAGGCTGTTTACTGACTTGAGCATCAGAGTATTTTCGGTGGGATTACCTCCCGCCGTTAACGCTGACCTCTTGTTCGTTTTAGTGGTGTGTAGGATTCGCACTCGGTGAACGGAGCCGATTCACATAATCTAGAAGAATCCGATTCTGTTCGAAGTCGGATCGAGGTATGCATCAAGTATATTCTTCAATGGTTAAATTAAAAATTTTTCTCAGATGAATATAAAGATGGGAGGACGTGTAAATAATGACCCATAAATGTATATTTTAGGGGATTAAGTGTGAGCAAATGGCTAGGTTCTGGTAGGTACGATTGATTTGGGAGCTGCTTAGAGAGGGGGGATTGTGTTCTGATGGTGTGCGCGTTTGGGGAGTGGTTTTGAGGTGGGGGACTCAGTTCCAATGAGTGTGCTCGATTGGGGAGCAGCTTGAATATAGATGATCGAGCTCTGACAGGTATGTTCAGCTAGGGAGCGGAGTTGGGAAGCGACTTTTAGATGAAAGATTGAATTCTGACGAGTACACTCGGTTGGGTCGAGTGGCTTTAAGAGAGAAGCGCGCTTGTCAGGGTTGGCGAGAGAGAGATGTATCCTCGACGAGGAACGGTTTGGCGGCGTCTTATCGTATATCAAAGTTTGAGGATTTGGAGAGCGCCTTAAAATCTGGAATTAGGAATGCATTTGTGAGCCCAAAAGTCTCCCCCCGGAAGAGGTAAAGGGAGGATTTATCGCGCTAGAGTCAGTGTAGCCTTCCTTGAGCTTTACGGCTATTGACAGCTGCCCACATAGATTCGTTGAGTCGTTCCGGTGATCATTGGGACCGGCTATGAAAATCGATATTGTTTGGGAATATTCTTTCTATAGCTAGAGTGATTGCAGAGGGTGTCATATGGTAATTTTCGTCTGAGAAGATTTGTTGAGTCATAACTGCCACGCTGAGATAACGAGTAATTAAAGGCAATATTTCAGAAATATTTGTTGAGCTATTAGGGTAGCTGTTGTGGCCACGTTATAACAAGTTCCGTGTGCGTTGTGTTGTCGGCGGCTATGCAAGAGGAACAACCATGGGCGTGGCGATATGCAATCTTAATCACCCACTCTTAGCTAAATAGCTTCGGGTTAACCTGCCTTGGCCATTTGCGATGCTTGCTTGGCTTTGGGCTTGGAAGAAGCTCTAGCGGGCCGCCGATTTGCTTCAATTTGGACTCTGGGCTGACTCACGGTGTCGGACCCATTAATATTTTTATCTAAATAATAGTAAATTTGAATATAGTATAAATTTGGTACCTTAAAAAGACTATTTTTATACTTTATCTTTTATAAATATTAATTGCAAATAAAATATGTTTTCTAAAATTTTATTTTAGTAGTTGCAAAAATGTATAGATTCTACACCTTCTGATCTCATTTGGGCTTCATCAAAGTTAAAATATAATCGATCTAATTTGATCAATCTAAACTTTGTATAATGTTTAGTTAATATATTAGAATATCATCAATCCTATTAAAAAATTAAGACAGTTTAATTTTTTTAGGTAAGATATGATCACAAATGAAAGTATCCGATTTTACCTAAGAGTGGGCCGTCAGCGTTGACCGTCTTGGGCCCTTTAGCTCTTGGGCCTGTTTTCTTTCTGGGCTGTTAAAGTGTTGACCGTCATTCTTGGGCCTTCGTTGACTATTCAGAGCCAGTCCATTTCTGGCACACCAATCACTAGCCCCTCATACTGGTGGCCAGAAATCTGGTCTCCAGTATGTTCATGATGGGATGCCCCTCCTTACTCTGAGGATCCCGTGGAGCTTCATGAAAGATGTGGAGGAGAGTTTGACCAAAATTGTTGACCGTCTTGGTCAATTTTGGAGAACCAAAATTTTTGACCGTCTAGGTTAATTCCGGAGAACCAGAATTGTTGACCGTCTAGGTCAATTCGGGAGAACCAGAATTGTTGACTGCCTTGGTCAATCCCGGAGAACCAGAATTGTTGACCGCCTAGGTCAATTCCGGAAAACCAGAATTGTTGACCGTCTTGGTCAATTTCGAAGAACCAGAATTGTTGACCGTCTAGATCAACTCCGGAGGACCAGAATTGTTGACCGTCCTGACCACTTCTGGAAGCATTTTTTTTCCTGATGGACGCGTGGCCATTAGGCGGTTTACAGGGCAGAAAGTGGCACGTGTCTCCCTTTGGTTGGGTAGAGATCCTAACCATTAATGCGTCAGAGATCCGTCCTTTTGCAGGGCCTAGTGGGGAGGCGACATGTGGCAGGACTGACGGCGTCCTTAATGAGGGGCTTCATGCTTGGCGCTCAAGTTTGCCTTCCGTAATTTGAAATCACTTACGCCTTCAGTCCTTTGTCTTCTTCGTTCCAACTCTTCAGGAGCGCTTTCTGGTAAACCTAACTTTCTGTGTAACCATGGCTTCCGCCGCCGATTTTGCATCCGTTCTGAGAGAAAACGATATCAAAACTCTGTGCGTCAAATTCAACATCCCTAAGGAGATTACTTGGAGAGTCCCGGGCAAGGAAGACAGAGCCTATGCTCCACCAGAGGGGCATATCATCGTTTACAAGGCCCATCTGAGGAGTGGCATCCGCCTGCCATTGCCGGAAGAATTGGAGTCGATTATGAAGGCTCTGCGAGTACCCATTGTCCAGCTTTCGCCAATGCCGTGAGGTACCTCTACATTATGTGCATTTTTGCTCGAAAACTTGGCCAGAAGTTTAAGATGTCTGGTGTTAGGGTTTTGTTCAAAGTAAACCAGGGGGGAGAGTGGATATTGCTCGCCCTCCGTACCGGAATAAAGATTAATAAAGCCATTCACGACTCGTTAAAGAATTGAAAGAACCGGTTCTTCTTCGTGAGCGTGGGGGCCAAATGGCCCATCGCGAAGGAGTGGGGCCAGATTCCGGAGGCGTATTTGGGGATGCCGTCCGCGTCGGAGTGGGCGGCTTATACGTGGCTGACGAAGGCAATAAAGGAGAATCCCGACGATTTTAATCGGGATTTTTTGGTTTCTCGAGTGGAGACGAGGAAAGTGAACTAGGGTCCGCCCTCCCCAGATGAAAAACCTATACCGCCTGCGAGGATGATGGACCCGGGGGGTTCCAAGGGCATCCTCATCCGTATGTGGCCCACGGATGAAGGTTTCATTGGTTTGCTGCCAGAGAAGGTGCTGGAAACACCTTCGTCATCGTCGTCCTTCATCGACTACATGGCAGCCGGGATCTGCGCCGGGGCTGACAGCACCGCGGGCTTGGAAATGACCTACGAGGATTGGCCGGCGAACTCAGGAGTCGTCTTGGCGCAGCTCGCGCCACAAGCGGTTCTTGGTGCTGAATCGATGGGATCATTAGAGGAGCCAGCATATGAGTCGGTGACGGCTACGCGGACTTCTGCTGTGGAGCCAATAGCAGGGCTTTACTCTTCAGTAGTTGCTCTGGAGGCCACCAGAGAGGAGCCTGTGGCAGCTACTCCAGAGGCTGCAATAGAGGAGCCCACTGCAGCCACTCCGGAGCCTGCAAGGGAGGAGCCCGCAGCTGCCATGGATGAGACTGATGCGTTCCTGGATCGCATTCTGGATGAGGCAGAGGCGAGCTTGGCGCTAGAGGATGCTCTTGGTCCACCGCCGCCTCGTCCGCTGCCAACTAAGCCAGGTCTAGAGTCCAGGCCTGAGAGGCCCTTAAGGAAGATTTACGAGGTTCGATTCCTGTAATGGCCTTCTTGCACTTCTTTCTTCATTGTATTTATAACTTACACTTTGCTTTTGTCTTGTACAGTCAAGGAAGTTGATCTCGGCCTTCTCCCGGGAGGTGGAGCAACACAATCGCATCATTGCAGACAGGGAGGCTGAGATCGCCTGACTGGATGCCAGGCTGGCTGCTTCAGGAGGGGAGCTCCGCAAGCAGACAGCTGCCCTTGAGGCTGTCCTGGCGGGTATGAAGACGGAAAACGTTGAGCTGAAGGCTGAGGTTGCCAGTTTAAAACAGGAGGAAGACCGGAGCAAGGCAAATAAGAAGCGGCTTGTTGATCGGATCCACCCTAGAGAACAAGCTGGGTCTCCGAATTTGCCCCCACGAGCTCGATGGCATGCTGCACGCCCAGATGTTTGAGGGGGTTCAGGTCTGTTGGCGTCTCGCGAGGTTGATCGATCCTGACTTCCTCGTTCAGTACCTTCATTTAGGAAACCGTAGGGTGCAGGACAAGGATGATCTCGTGGAGGAGGAGCCTCGGGACAATCAGAGGCGGCTGCCACCTCCTTAGCTTTTTGTTTTTGTACTTGTGTAATCGTGTAAGACAATTAAAGTAATAGAAAGGGAATTTTTTCCGTTGGTGTCCATTAATCTTTACTGCTTTTTGTGTTTGTATGATATGTCACACGAGGCGGCCAAAACTGAGTTGGTCGGTGACCGTTACTGGGCTACCTAATGTGCTAAGTTCCTAGGCTTGGCAGGTGGTTGTGTTAACCAACCTGATGGCGCCGTACAAGTGATGACTTGGGCAGCCAACATTGGAGAAGAAATGCTTCTCTCTTCGATCGTTGTTGACTGACGTTGCTACTCCCTGTGAGGGAGGTCGTCGCGTGTGCTGCGCTAGCCCCCTAAGAGTTTGACCGTTAATAGGCCATCTGGATGACCAGGGTTTAGTACAACCGCTTATATGTCACCTAGATGACCAGGGTTTACATACGACCGTTAATGGACCGTTCGGATGACCGAGGTTCAAATCAGACCGCTTATGGGTCACCTGGATGACCAAGGTTTACATACGACCGCTAATGGGCTCTCGGATGACCGAGGTTCAATTCAAACCGCTTACGAGTCATCTGGATGTCCAGAGTTTAGTAACGAGAGGGTGAAGACCCTCCCAACTTAGGGGCAGTCTAGGTCGGGTAGTCCTGGAAGGCAAACATAGTATACATGTATGCACACAAGGACTAGGATTCTATATGCTAAGTAAACTTCTCATTTTACCAGATTAAAACAAGCATGCGAATGAGTGTACACAAATGGGTGAGTACGTACCTGGATTTTCTATTGGAAGTAGCGTTTGAGGTGGATCGTGTTCCATGTTCACGGGACCAACTTTCCGTCCTGGTTTCGGAGTTTGTATGCTCCATTTTGCAGGACGACGGAGACTAAGAAAGGCCCTTCCCAGTTAGGGGAGAGCTTGTTGTGGCCGGCCAGCTTGCCTGTGGCCTCGACGCCTCGTAGGACCAAGTCTCCAATATCGAATTGACGGGCTTTCACTTTTTTATTGTAGTACCGGGCAACTTGGTGTTGGTAGGCTGCTGTCCGTATTCTGGCGGCGTCGCGAGCTTCCTCTAGCAAGTCTAAATGCTCCATGATTTTTTGGGCGTCTCTTTGAGGGTCGAATGACTCCACCCTTAGACTTGGGAGCCTGATTTCAATTGGAATTACTGCTTCGGTCCCGTAGCAGAGACTGAAGGGTGTCTCGCGCGTTGGTTCTTTCGGGGTTATCCGATAAGACCAGAGAATGGAAGGAAGCTCGTCTACCCAGAAGCTCCCTGCGTCCTCCAGCTTAATCTTTAATCCGTGGAGTAGCGTTCTGCTTGTAACCTCCACCTGTTCATTCGCTTGGGGGTATGCCATCGATGTGTGGACCAGCTTGATACCGAGGCTGGCGTAATACTTGGTGGAGTCAACCAGTAGGTCAATCCTAGGCAAGGGAAAACTGTCTTTCGGGCAGGCCTTGTTGATGTCGGTAAAATCGACGTACATTCGCCATTTTTCGTTGCTCTTTTTAACTAGGACGATATTTGAGAGCCAATCTGGATACTAGACTTTTCTAATAAATCGAGCATCCAGCAGCTTTTTCACCTCCTCTCGAATATCGATCTGCTTTTTTATGGAGTGGTTTCTCCGCTTCTGCCTGACCGACTTCCTGTCAGGATCGAGGCCCAACTTGTGGACCATCACCTCAACTGAAATCCCGGGCATATCTGTGGGAGTCTATGCGAATATGTCGGCGTTCCGTTGCAGGAATGCAATCAGTTCAGTGCGCAGTGTGCCAGTGAGTGAGCCGCCAATCTGTACAAACTTTTTCGATTCCTTCAGATTCAGTTGGACCAGATCCGTGGCCTCACCAGACTGCGCTTGCTGTAGGGTGGTCTCGTCTTGATGATCGAGTTCTCCCACCTTGCCAAGGCTGCCGCTAGGGGCAATCTAGGACATGTAGCATGTCCGCCCGATTATTTGGTCGCCTAACACCTCTCCCACACCGTGAGGTGTCGGGAACTTCATTTTGAGGTGCGGAATTGAGGTGACCGCCCCAAATGCTGTCAGGCATGGCCTGCCTAGTATCGCGTTGTAAACGAAGGGCCGGTCAACTACTAGAAAGGTGAGTGTGCGACTTGCTATTTTCGGATAGGTGCCCAGGGTGACTTCTAATTAGATTGTCCATTGAACAGGCATTGGTTCATTGTCAAGGCCATATAGTGGCCCTTCGGCGGGCTTTAACTGGTTCTTTTTTAGGCCTAACTTAAATAAGGTATCCAAATAAAATAAGTCTTTAGAACTTCTATTATCGATAAAAACTCGTTTCAGCTGGTAGTCCATACTATCGTCTGAAACAAGTGCTGATACAACAAGGGGGTCAGCATGGGGGGACACTACATGAGTTGAGTCATTATCATCGAAGCTAATTGTATTATCTACTGTGCGCTGCTTCTTCCTCCCAGTCTGCTACTCCTTGCTGTCAGCCGGGTTCTTGGCAGGTCGGGTGATGACCATATTAATCACCCCCGCCGCAACCCTATTTCGGGGTGGAGAATGCTCATCGCCTTCTCCTGCCGCCGTTCCAGAATTCTGCCCAGGCCCCTTAACGAATCGGGTGAGATGTTGACCGTCTCCTGCCCAGGCCCAGGCTCCAGAACTCTGACGTTGACCGTCTTATGCCTTTCAGGATTTGGGCCCTCGCCTCCTGTTGGGCCGTTATTTGAGTTGACCGCCCAGCAGCCCATTTAGGTCTTCTTTGACCATGGGCCAACCCACACCCATCAGATATATAAGAACTATATTGAATCGATTTTTTTTAATAAATATATCTTATTGAGTAAGAGGATTTATTTGAAAATTAAGAAATCCAAATGATATATCTTTATTTGTAAAGAAC
>JAODPA010066328.1:0-34186 GCA_025585075.1 Nepenthes mirabilis | reverse complement strand
AATTTAAATAATTTTATACATTTATTTGGTTAATCAATATTTATGATTAAGGTTAATAAAGGAATTTAGGATGTGATCCGTCACAAATGGTATTAGGAAAGTTGTAAGGAGATTCCTTATGGTATAAGTTTGATTGATTTCGATTTAAGGTCTAGGTTGATTGATATTGGTTTAAGGTCTAAGTTTGATTGATTTCAATTTGGGGTTTAAATTTGATGGATTTTGGTTTGAGGTCTAAGTTGATTGATTTCGATTTGAAGTTGAGGTTTGATTGATTCTAGGTTCAGGTCTTGAGCTGATTAACTAGTTATGATGGGATGATCCAATCCAATTATTAGTATTTTGGTGATAGGATTAAGGGATGAAAGGACAATGACTTTTGACCGGTTCACTATGGGGCGAATGCATAAATTTTAAAAAAGGTTTGATTCGATCAAGGCTGAAATTGAGTTTCAGAAAGTGAAAAAAGTGTTTAATGCTTTTGGTTGTTGGACAAAGTTTAGCTTGTTGCTCATAAGTTGGAGAGTGAGGCAAGCCGATGGTGGGCTTTTTAGTGCCGCGTTCCACTTCTTGGGATGTTTTGTTTAAGCATTTGCGATGAGTACCTTCCTGTTTAGCATTCGAGAAAGTAAGGAAGATGAGTTGATGTGGTTATATATGGATGATTGAAAATTTAGTATGTTGGGAGATGAATTGTTTGATTGATAGGTGACTCACTTGTTCTATTGCAAGGGCTTGATACTTTCTAGAGCCGATATGTATTCGGAGTATTATCAATTAAGAATGATTGGGTGATTGTGCCTAAGACATGCTTTAGGATAAAGATTGGGTGATTTGGTGATGCCTTTGGGTTATTGATGCCGTTGACATCTTTTATGGATCTTTCAGATTTTTCACTGTATTTGGGTTAATTCTAGAATGACTTCATTGATGATAATTAGACTTATTCAAATCATGAGGGGCATGAGGTCCGCTTGAGGACTGCATAGTAGATTGTGAAGGGTAGTTAGCCATTTGCTCATTTGAGAAGAGGCGAGTTTAGTTGGAGGAAGTGTTATTTTGGGCATATTGCTTCTTCCGTGGAATATTTGTGGGCTTGTAGAAGATTGATGCGGTGGCAAATTTGGGAAAGACTGGTCAATGTCACAAAGGTGCACAATTTCTTGGGTCTGGCCGAATTTGATGAGTGATTCATTGAGGATTCCTCAGGGATTGCTGCGTTTATGCGTCATTTGGCTCGGAAGTGATCGGTGTTTATTGGAATGATAAGTGTGAGGGAAGCTTTCAAGAAAGGAAGGATGGATTGTCAAGAATGTCAATTTGGTTGATCCGTGATGGATCAAATGAATTTGTGGCAGGTTGTGATACTCTCAAGGAAGATTTGGGGTTATATTTTGATATAGTGTGTTTCGATGGTTGCCTTTGGATTAAGTCGGTCGAAAGCCTATGATCAAAATTACTCCACTCATGGTTTGGAGTTTGTACTTGAGATCTTCATTTTGAGGATTTAGAGGTGTTATTTGTATGGAGAAAGTTATAGTTTAACTTGAACATAAATGTTTGAGGAAATTATTTCGCAATGAGGAGTTGATCATGCTGTTGTGTAAGCAGGTGGATCTACTCAAGGACTATAATAGTGAGTCTTGGTGTCATTTAGAGAAGGGGAATATTATTGCCAATGTTTTGAGTCAAACGTCTTCTAATTTGATGTGTCTTTGATGCTTCATGGGAGATGTAGAATAGAAGGAGTTGTACTATGTGATTGTGCTTAGGAGGATCGGGAATGGCGTTGTTGTATCTCTCGGTGTAGCTCATGATTTTGGACGAAACGAATCTGGGTGATGTGCCATAGTTGATGGGTGCTTCGTGTTCGAGGGAGTTGCCGAAGTTTTGGATAGTGAGTTGCGAGCTGATCTTAATATTTTAGCCAATGGGGTGCTTTGCTTTTGGCTTTTGGAAAAAATGAGTTGTATTCAAAATATTGAGGTTTGAAATCATGACATTATGAAATGAGAAGCCTATGTGGATTATGCTTCAGGGTTGTTTGGATGGAGAGGATTATGGGTGCTATTTGGACAATTGTGGATCGATTAACGAGGTCGGCTCATTTATTACCAATTCGGATGATGTATTTAGGCGGAATAAGTTGGCTCTTCGGTATGCTAACGAGATGATAACATTGCAAAGTGTTCTAGTTGTGAGGTTTCACGGTGGCGGCACAAGATGCAGTTGTGTTGTCTGATGTGGTGAAAGGTAGAATTTCTAAATTTTGGCATTTTAGTATATGCATTATTTTTGGATTTAGAGTTTATACATTCATTTGTATTTCTTACATTTATTTGTAATTGGAGGATTAAAGACTTTGCATTAGTTGTATTGTTATATTTGGAATTTTCTTAGGTTAATAGATACTATATAGCCTAGGTGTCCGATATGAGTCAATGGACATGAGTCACAAGCGGATTTCTAATGTGCAAATAAATGGTCAATTAGAGTAGCACAACGGAAGTGTGTGGGCTTATAGATTTCAGGATCCAATTGAGGTTTAAAGTGAATAATCAATTTTCAAAGGTTAAGGTAAAATTGAAGTCGATATTTATTGATTCGTTTGATATTCTATAGTGAGTTAGAGATGTAGCCAATAGATTAGCCTTCCCTTTGACTTTAGTGAATTGTCAATGTGTTTCCCATGTATCAATGATTAAGGAAGTATGTGATTGAGATGAGCCACTGTGGAGGATTAAAAATTTGTTTTATGTTGAGATTTTGTTTTAGATTTTAGACAAAAACAATTAGGTGTTAAGGAATGAGACAATCCCGTTGGTTAATGTTCTTTGGAGAACTCTTTTAATCAAGAAAGTGGTGGGAGTGGGAAGATGAAATTCGGTATCAGTACCAGCATTTATTTCTGCAACTAGGCTTGGAACTCCTATCAAAATTTTAAGGACGAAATTCTTTTTAAGGAGGGGAGGATTGTAAGGTTTAAGTTTTTAAATTATGTTAATTACGGTTAATTAAATTAATATAATTAAAATTAAAATCAATGAATGTAAAATATTAGGTGAAAAGAGTCAAAATTGAACCCGGATAATTTGTGCTTGACGTAGGCCAGACGAGCGCCTGAAGGTGGCTTGAGCCAAACTTGAGTGTTGATTCTAGTGGGCGAGGCACTCAAGACATGCTTGAGCCACACTTGAGCGCCAAATCAAGTGGCGGTTGGCATAGAATGGCACCTGAGTGATGCTTGACGCACTTGATCCCCGGTCTGGTATTTAAAGACTCCTGTGCTCAGTTGTTGATCATTTCTTAGCAGAGAGCACACAGAAGAGAGAGAGAGAGTCGAGGAGAACCTTGACGAAGTATCTTCGAAGAACCTTTGCACAATAATATAATGGTCCGAAATAGTCTTTAAATATCCTTGACGAACCATGATATATTTGAATTTCTTATACCACTATCTGAGGGTAAATTTTAGTCCATGTAGACTTTTACTCAGACGATACACCAATCATTCCTTCTCCTTGATTCTGAATTCCTCCGACTATTTCATATAAATTTTCTCTCCAAGGTCACCATGGAGGAATGTCATCCAAATATCAAACTGTTCTACTTTCAAATCAAGAATAATAGCTAATCTGAGTACCACTTGGATTGAAGATATCTTTACGATCGGGGTAAATATTTCATCAAAATTAACACCCTTCTTCTAATTGAAGTCGTTCACAACCAGTCTTACTTTGTACCTTGGTTGTGAACTAAATTTATCAGTCTTCAATCAGAAGACCCACTTGCTTGTTCGCATTCACTCCCCCTTCGATAGCTCTGTCAGTTCGAAGGTATGATTGTCATGCAGTGTATTCATTTCGTCCTGTATGGCCTCCATCCACTTCATTTTGTGCTCATCCTCCATGGCCTCTTCAAATCTTTTTGACTCCCCTTCATCAGTGAGTAATAGGTACTCATCGGCGAATAAATGAACGGAGGGTCTTCAGTCTCTTGAGGATTGCCAGACTAGAATGATCTCAGCCGGCTCAGCAATATCATGAGGAGTGGCATCATCCTCATCGTCATCGGGTATCAAAGTCTCTTTGTCTCCTCCTTCTTTAGCAAAATCGTGGCCACCAGCCTCCTAATAAACTAGCGTCGGATGGACGTGCTCAAAGCTGATATTAGTAGCCTGACCGCTATCATTGTTGAAAAAGGTCTTCATCTTTTTGATAATATTTTTGATTATTTCATCATTGATAAATACTGTATCCATTGACCAGACAAGCTTCTTCTCAACCGGATCATAGAACCAATATCCAATCCCGTCTTCCCCAAAACAAAGGAAGATGCATTCTCTCGCATTTGACTCCAACTTCATCCTTTCGTCCTTCGGGATGTGCACAAATGCCCTACATTTGAACACTCACAAGTGGTCCTAGAACACCTTCCCACCAGACCACACCTTTTTTGGGACTTTTCCATTTAGTGGGTTGCTTAGAGACCTGTTGATAATATAAGCTATGGTTCTCACTGCTTTCCCCCAAAATGAACCAAGGAGTTTTGCTTCTGAGAGTGCATAGCAGATGCCATTCATTAACGTTTGGTTCATCTGCTCTGCCATTCCATTTAGTTGCGATATCTTTGGTGGGATTTTTTTGTGTCGAATACCATGTGACTGACAGTATGCTTCAACTGCTCTGATGTACTCATATCCGTTATCACTCCGAACGACTTTAATTTTCTCCCCATCTTTCTATCTACCAAAGCATGAAAATGCTCAAAGATACCAAGGGTTTAATCATTCGTCTTAAGTGGATAAATCCATAGTGTTCTTGAATAATTGTCAATAAACGAGACGAAATACAGTGCTCCTCTGAACAACTTTTCCTTGAATAGGTTGCATATATCAGTGTGAACCAAATTAACCAGTTCAGTTTTGTTAGTGGATGGGGTTCTGCAGAATAAACATGTCCTTGTTTCCCTGCCATGCAATGGGGGCACGTCCTCAGTTTTGCATCTTTTATACCTTGGAGAAGGTCCTTTTTTGTTAGACAATTTAGTCACTACTCGCTTATGTGGCCGAACCGATGGTGCCACAAATTCAGGGACTCATCACTTCTCGTGACGTGCACCTCTTCAGCCACGACAGAGGCTTGTAATACATACAAGCCGGATACTTTCATTCCTCGGGCAATGATTAGAGACCCTATGGACAACTTTCATGCCTCTTTACCGAAGGTGTTATGGTATCCTTTATCGTCTACTCTGTCGATTGAAATTACATTTAACTGAATATTTGACACATGTTGCACGTCCTTTAGTAAAAATCTCATCCCATCATTGGTGACAAGAGCGCGTCATCTCTATCAATGTCCCAAGATGTCCCTTCGTTTTGCATTCTTAGCCATTCAAAATCTCCGGAAGTGTAAGATGTGAATAATCCACTTTTTGACATAGCGTGGAGTGATGCACCGATATCCACCATCCAGTCGGACTCATGTTCAGTTAAATTTACCATATCGGCCATCTCATACGTAAACAGGAGGTCACCCTCAATGACGACCGAGACCAAGGCCTTCTCATCTCATCCCTTCTCAACCTTGTTCTCCTTGTCCGCGTTCTCACCTTTCTTCTTGTAATAGTATTTTTTAAGGTGACCCTTCTTCCCTTAATAGTGACATTCAAGGTTTTGATACATCGACTGTAACTTACTTTGGTTCTTCTCTCTAAACTTAAGTACACGGCCTTTGCTTCGTCCCCGTGACTCTATGCCCAGCAGTTCAGAGTGCAGAGAGGAGGAGGACCCCTGCGACTGACGTCTTATCTTCTCATTCATTATGACTCCTTTTACCATTTCAAGAGTCATCACGCCGTTTAGCGCAGTATTAGTGATGGTGATTTTTATCACTTTCTAGGAGTCCGGCAGGGTTGTCAGGTGCCACAATCCCAATATTTCATCTTCAAACTTGATGACCATGCCACTTAACTAGTCTATGCATCCTTGCAACTTATTCAAATGGTTGGCAATGGACGAGCCCTCCTTACACTGCACCTGCATTAATTTCATTAAAGTGAAATAACTTATTGTTGCCGGTTTTAAAAGCGTTGAACATCTCTAATTTCTCCCATAGCGTGTTTGCATTTGTCTTATTCCGAACGTCATTATACATATTGTCGTTTATAAACTGGCTAATAAAGCCACATACTTACTTGTACTCAAAGCCCCATCCCTCCTTTGACTTCTCATTGAGCTTTTGAGCGGTGAACATCGGAAGGTATATGGTCTTGACAAATAGTAGGCCTTTCATCTTACTATGTTCAGGAAAATCATCTTATTTCTAGCCTCCATTGATTCTAGTGAACTTAACAACTGGCACAAATAATTTTTCTTTGATACCACTTGCAGGGGGTTGGTTGGCAAGAGTTGGACCGCAAGGAAAGAAAGCGATGGTAATAACGAACAATAATCACAAAAGAAAAGAAAAAAAATAAAACACACAATGTACATGGAAACCCTCTTCTAAATTAGAGAAAAAAATTACGGAATTATTGGAGCCCAATATAAGGGCTCATAAAACGCGGCCCAAAGGAAAAGCCCAAGTAAAAAGCACAGAGGCATTTTCACGAAGCAAGTAGGCTGGACAGCCCGAGAGGCCCAAAACGGAGGCTAATGTCCCAAAGGCCAAAGCCGCAACAAAGGTCCGAGAGGTCGCGTCAGCCCACAAGGAAGCTCGAGGACATCACTAACGATATCTGGACACGAGAACAAGAAGAGGTCCTATCAAGTCTCAAACCAGTCCGGGAGATCAAAACGAGGCTTGAGAACTTTCCTCAAAGGGCCATCGAAGGCTGTCTTCCCCGACGAGTCTGTGAACTCACGAAGCAACAAGGCATGCCACACAAGGACGAGGACTGCTTCATACACGGCCGAGAGCACTAGCTAGGCCACTTCGCCGATTTCCAAGAAACCTGCAACCACTGCCAGTCGCCGTTTTCACAGGGCACGCCTAGTCAAATCAAGACTGACACCTAACCCCTACGCGCTTGACACGCTCAGGCCCTACCAGTGGCGCCATCCGCGTGCTGCCCCGCGCATGTCAGCCACATTAAATGTTGCCAGAGGAACAATGGACAACCTCTCAGCTATCCATCGGCTGCCACGTGTCTCCTCCCCAACGGCACATTATTCCCTATAAATACCCGGCGAATCCCCCTTCCAAAGGGCGGTCTCTCTTGGAGCTCTCTACAGACAAAGAGAAAGACTTCGTCCCTCTCGTTCTCTCTCGGCCCCTCTTTTCCCAACAAGAAGGAGTGAAAGAGTGACAAATCTTCCCAATGAGAGAAACCTCTAAGGGAAGAAAACACAAAACAAGAGAAAAGGAAGGGATCAACCCCAAAATACTTGTAATTTGTAAAAACTTTCACCTCATAGTGAAGTATTCTAAAGGCCCAGAGCCTCGGGGTTTTCCTCCTCATTTAAGGGGAGGTTTTTCACATAAAACCCGGACTCATTCTCTCTCTCTCTCTCTACGACTTCTAATCTCAAACACTTGTGTTGCACGTGGACCCCAAGTCCCGACACGCAATAGGAATATTTAATCCAAAAATTTTGTAATATAAAATTTTGGTTACACAAATTCAGAGAATAGAATATAAGAGTAAAGTACAACTCTTTGTATTATTCTATTATGTCCCAGAGTAGTAGTGAAATAAATATATATTTGTACAGATAATCTTCTCACCGGCGCACCTACTTTGCAAATTGATTATTTATTTTACAAGTTGGTCACCTACTTTGTTTACTCATTTTTTTGTGCATTGTGTTCGGGAGCCTTTTTATTTTAGATCTCTGAGATTGGCAGCCGGTTATCCTTCATAAACTCTTTAGTTGCCATCGAACAAGCAATATGGCTGACTTTGGCGTGGTAGTCTAGCTGCCCTCCGCCAGCAGTTCAGTCAGCTCTCTGAATTGGTAATTCGGTTGTCTTTCGGTCTTGGTAGTCAGTCATCCTTGAAGTTCAATGACCAGCTGTCCTTCAGCCTCTCCGCCTGGTCTTCTTTCGGACTTAGCTCCGCTTGGTTGCCCTTCAACCTAGGCTCCGATCCGGTTGCCCCTCAGCCTAATAATCTGACTGCTTTCAGTGGCTTCGCCGTGCACACAAATACAGCAATACTCCGTCTAGTACTCATGTGAGTTTTCAGCCAAACTTCTGATCAGTACATCAACAAGATATGGGCCCACACGGAAGAAACCCGTATCCAAACACTTATTCGTCCGTTTCTTCTTCGTGTCCTTAATGATCCACCGTCATTCTTTAGTAGAGGAAGTTGCAAAGGGAGAGAGAGTAGAAGACATTGCTGAAATTTGTTTTCGCAGTCACCTGCCGCTGCTAATCTCCGAAGGAAATTGAGCAGTCAGGCAAGTAAAATTCTGTATTCCTTTGCATGTAAATCCTTTCCATCTCATTGTTGATGTTAATATTCATGTTTACATGCGGTAATTTTGTGGGAATTTGTTGTATTTTGGTGGTGAATTGAGAATCGAGAAAATAGGGTAAGCGTGATGCTAGAAAATAAGCGAACCGATTAATCTGGATTAAATTTGGAGAATCAGATTGGAATATAGTAAAACAAATTTAGCTATTATGAAACCCATTGCGATGGCTTTGGGCGCTTGAATTATGACACTGTTGAAGAGGAAAGAACTGTGAATGTGGGAAGGTGGAGGAGGGGCCAGATACGTGGAAACCTTAGTACATATTAATTTCACAATGTTTTCGGTAAATCTCGTTTGAAACTAGTTGTTTTGCATGCTATAAGATTACATGGAGAATTTTCAAATATTTGCAAGAATTAAAGCCAATTATGGAAGAACAAAGTATGTTTTAATCTTTAAACAGGGGGAAATCAGATTTGTATATGCTTTACCACCAGTCGATTCTATCCTAAATTTGACAACTCGGGTTTGATGATCCGAGTTCAAGATCTCAAGGTCCGGATATGAATTTGGCAACTCGGGATCGTGCCATTTGATAGACGTCTGAGAACGTAAAATTTAGGCGATTGATAATAAGAGCAGGCGATTGCTTATAATGGGTTAACATGCGGTAGTTTGCTTAAACTGTTGGGATATGGGTCACTTTCGTGTAATCCCATATCTAGTTGATAGATCGATTAGAGGTTTGACCGAAAACTCACATGGGTACTAGATAGAGTATTGTTGTATTCAAGTGTGCGGCAAAGCCGTTGAAGGGTAGCCGGATTGTTGGGCCGAGGGGCAATCAAATCAGAGTCGAGGTCGAAGGGCGACTAGGCTGAGCCGAGTCCAAAAGAAGACCGGGCAGAGAGGCTGAAGGACAGCCGGATATCGAACTTCATGGACGACTGGACTACCTAGACGAAGAGTCGACTGGACTGCTGGTTGAGGGTAGCCAGACTGCCAGGCCGAAATTGGATTTTTTGCTCATTCCCTTATAGATAATTCAACAAATGAAAAGTCATCGGAGTGTTTGTGCACGATGAAGGGCCACGAGGCAACATCAAGTGGGGCACTGAGTGGCACTTGAGCGGAGATTGAGTGTCGATTCCAAATTGATGGAGGATTGTTGGTGCTAACCTCATACTCGAGTGGTGTAGAGGCATGGATTTCAGACTTGGTATGCTCGCTACCGGGTGCTCGAACGTGAAATTTAGGACCGGTGCCATCGAATTGCGCTTGCCAGGTGCTCGAGCGCCAGTACGTGGTATAAAATGCAACTCACGCGTTTTACGGTTATGATTATAAATTTTTTTTCACAAGGGGCGCCGCACACAGAGAGAGGAGAGAAGAAGAGAGAAGAAGAAGATTTTCAGCATTCGGTCGAGATTCGGTTTAAGTTTCGTTATTCGCCAAGGCCGGGTTCGTCATTTAGGAGGTGTTGCTAGAAACGTATTTTCATTTGGTTATTTTTTTTCTCGTTATATTTTTCTTGTGAGTTGTCGGGTATATTGATAAGGGGTTGTATTCAATAATTCTTTACTCAAATTTGAAGTGAAGGAATTTCGGAGAGGATTCTTGTAACATGCACTATTTATAGTAAATTTGTTCGGAATTTATCTCGTAATTTTTTTCTTAGTTGAACATGATTTTTTTCATTAAAAATTATTGTGCATTGTTTGTTTCTTATTCTCACAAATTTGATGGTCGACGGTTGTTGGGGGGTTTTGAATTTATTTTGCTACGTTGAGTTGGGTGTATCCGGATATCAAATTTTCAATAGAAGTCGGCGGGACTGCTGGTTCGAAGGCAACTGAATTACTTATAAAAGATGACTGGTTGTTGGTCTCGAAGATTCAAAATAAAAAAGTACACGAACATAATGCGCGAAAAAATGAGTAAGCAGGTAAGTAGGTGTAACAAATCACCTGCGAAATTCAAAATAGGTGACTAATTTGTAGAGTAGGTGATCAACTTGCAAAGTAAGTACCATCGGAATGGATATTCATATATATATATATATTGATATCGTTGCTTTTCTGGGACATAACAGAATAACACAAGGAGTCGTATTTTACTCTTATACTCTATTTTTTGGATTTCCGTAAGTAAAATTTTTCATAGTAAAATTTATAGATTAAGTATTTCATAATTTTATCTTTTTATTTAGAAGAGAGTTTTTACGTAAATTGTGTGTGTCTTATTTCTCTATTTTTTTTTATGATTATTGTTCGTCATTATCATCAATGTATTGTTTCCTCTTGTTCCAATTCTTTCCGGCTGACCCCCAACATAAGCCAATTTACAATAGGCTGATTCTATATGTTAGAAGGGTAAAAGTAACAAACTTGAAAGTTGTGTGGAACAATTAATAGACTTGGAGACACGGTTTGTCATAATATGTATTACATTGGTTAATTCATTTATAATGGTATGAGATGTAGGAATTCATGGTATTATGAGAATTTTGGAGATAATATGCTATGTGGTGAAACCTAAATTTTTTGGTGTAAACCAAGTCACTTAGTTTGGTTTAAAATAGTGAACATTGGTATTTGAAAAAGTGGCTATTTTATCAATGATGAAATATTAGGGGGCCGATCGGATATTTAACTCATTTTTGGATTTTTTTATTTTTGTGATAATCAGTTCTTTATATTTACTTAAGCCATATACATATATTTTATTATTATTTTATGGATAAGTAAATGAGAGTGAGTGAAAATTCTAAGGTATTCGGTCGAATAGGAGTCGGCCAAACTTTAGAGTAGTCTATGTTTTTCTAATACGTATTCTATTCTGGAGGTTAAAGTCATTGATATTGAGGAGGGACACTTATGATCTAGTAATCGTCATAGATGATGATATCAGGGATATTATTGGTGAATGGTATCATAAATGGTATTAGCATACTACAAGTATAATATTTAGGAGGATTGTAACGGTAATAAGAATACTATGGGATAATCTCGTGGTATTTACCTAACCATTGGGGGTGAAAATATATGGTATTTGGTTCACTATAGTAGAATAAAGTCCATAAAAATTATTGTTATCTTATAAAATAAAAATTATTATTATATCATTCAGTGATGACTTTGTATTGAGTTGATGATTGTATTCGATGAAATTCATATTAACTTTCTGATACTCAGTTGTTCTTATAACTTTTGGGTTGTAGATATGATATATTATTGACTTTCGGACAGTTATTGATATACTGTAATTTTTTATTAATTTTATTATATTTGATATTAAAGTTCGGGATGCTTATTTATATGCCGATGTTATTGATTATATTTACTTGTTGGATATTTGGCTCATCATTATATTTTTTTTACTTCAAATTGAAGAGATATCGTAGGTATTAGATGTGATCTATGGGATTATTATTGAGTACCAGGTAGCGACAATTCTAGAGTTAGCAGCTTATGAATGAGACTGAAAAATATTTTTTTGGTTGTTGTTATTTCATTTCTAGAAAGTGATTGGATATTCGTGGTTGGGACGATGTTTCTTGATTTCAAGGGATGATTTATTGATGGAGGATTGATATTTATTGATGTATTAAATTTTGAGTTCATTTATATTGATGAATGGATGATTTAATGATGGATATTTCATGATTTTTGGTGATTTGAGATGTTTTCATATGGTCAGTTTCGGTCAGATCCGGAGACTCAGGCCGCCACATATTTAAAGAGTGTGGTTGACACAACTTTTAAGAAATTATCAACTAAAGAAATTATACATATCGATGAATCAACTAAAGAATGAGAGTAGTTATTTTAACATAGATGGTTAGAAATATTATTTATTAATGTGATATTTTATCCATCCACAATATTAAATTGATACAAAATAGGTAGATAAATAAATACCTCTCTCTCCTCGCTTCTCTTCTGTTCTAAATTTCATGGCCATGATGCCAACTTGTCATGCCATTCTGGATCTGAAATCTTCCAGATGCAACTCTCTATTTACATCGAAGTCAACACTTTGCATGTGGGCTGTGATAGTTATACTGTATCAGAAATAATTGAATTTGACGTAGATCTCTGATTCAATAAATATATAATTAAATAAATCAACAGTAACTGTATTATGATAAACATGACATTGAATCTTCACCCCACCAACAGGATGGACATCAAGTAACCAAGCAAGAATTGCAGGAAGATGAGTATCCTGATATGGCTAGTTGTTTTCTGCGGTGCCCTGCTGCCTGTAAGCTCCACGGGGACCGGGATTAACAGCCAGCTGAGGAGGCGACCGCCGCATATTCTACTCAATTTTGGGGACTCAAATTCAGACACCGGAGGGTTACTGGCCGGCACCGGACTCCCCATCGGCCTTCCACACGGCATCACTTTTTTCCACAGAGGCACCGGTAGATTGGGTGATGGACGCCTCATCATCGACTTCTTCTGTGAGTTCTTGCTTCCTGGTTCCTCCTCGGTCACATTCATCTGCAGCGTGGAGGTTTAGACGATTCTATTAAAATATCGGTATCATCCATGTTATTTATCAATACCCAATAAATTAGACAAAAAATACTTATATTTTGCCAATTGAAACTCAAGCGGCAAATATTAACTTATATGTCACGATATATAGCTGATAAGGCGTAATATTACGACTTTTACGCGAATGGGAGTCCCAATAATAGCGTATATTGGTTGATATTTTATTACATGATCTAGAATCATCTCAAAATTTATATTCTCGATATGAAAGATCCTATGCCTTTGAAGGAATCTGTGAGTGAAGTTGATATAAAAATCTCAATCGTTGGTGCATTTTGACTATTCTGCAAGGACTTATCACTCCTTGTGTTACTGTTGGAGCGTCAGTGATTTTCTCTTTTTACATTTTTGTTCATATTTAATTTTTATGGTTTTCCAAATTCATGATACTCAACGGTCTCTTTACTTGTCCAAAACAACACTTACACATATAAATCCATTAATTACTTGTCAATTAAAAATAATAAAAGGAAAGGAAGTTCCAAGACCCGTTTCAAGGGAGGGTCTAAGCACAGTAAACTCTAGGTTGGCCCTTCTCTTCTATAATTCGCAGAAGTTATAGAGGAACAACTAGTCTGAGGCCGCCATGAAAGCACCACCGCAAGCTTGAGAACCTTCAAACTGTTCACAAAACATCCCCTCGAACAGTGTTAATCCATTGATTATGAACCATCAAGACCGCTCTTCGAAAACAAACACACACACACACACCAAAATATGCCAACGAAGAAGCTGAAAATACAAATATTTGCAGGTGAGCACCTTAATTTGAGCTACTTGAGCCCATACTTGGATTCTCTGGCACCAAATTTTTCCGGTGGAGTGAACTTTGCGGTCGGTGGCGCAACCACCCTCCCGGAATTCGTCCCATTTGTATTGGATGTTCAAGTTCGTCAGCTCATCCGCTTCAGGGAACGCTCCCTCGAACTCCTTTCATCATCATCAGGTGAAGAAAACAATGGTTTTACGGGTCATTAGAATTATTTATTTACTTTCCGATTTTGATAAATACGAAACAAAAGAATAGTAACATACTCGAATCTATGAGTGACATTGTTTTCTAAAAAAATTTCCCAGTTCACAATTTTTTAGGAAAGCAGTTTCTTATGAAAGAGAATTAATAGAAAGTTAATAACATCCACAAAATCAAAATTTAGAAATCTCTATCTTCATTATCCAAAAAATATTCATTTCTTATATATAATGAAATAATAAATAATTCTGTCACTTATAACATAAAAAAAGAGAATTAATTATATATAATTATATAAATATTTGTTGCGTTTCGAAACTCGATGTCACGTGCAACACAAGTGTTTGAGATGGAGAATTGTAGAGAGAGAGGGATTCAGACCAGATTTTACGTGGAAAGCCTCCCCTTAAATGAGGAGAAAAAATCACGAGACTCTGGGCCTTTAGAAATGCTTCACTATAAGATGAAAGTCTTTACAAAGTACAAGTGTTTAGAGTTGATCACTTCCTTGTCTCTTGTTTCGTATTTCTCTCCTTAGGGGTCTTTCTCGTTGGGAAGCTTTGTCACTCTTTCGTTCCTTCTCGTTAGGAAAAGAAGGAGAATAGGCCGAGAGAGAGTTGAAGTCTTCTTCCTTTTTCCTTGTCTGGAATGACCCGGCGAAAGAAGGATCCTTTGGAAAGGGATTTCGCTGGGTATTTATAGGGAAAAATGTGCCGTTAGGGAGGGGACACGTGGCAGTCGGCGGGTGACCGAGAGGCTGTCCACTGTCCCACTGGTCACATTAAATGCTGCTGACGTGTGCAGAATAGCACGCAGCTGGCGCCGTTGGTGGGGCCTGAGCATGTCAGGCGCGCAGAGTCTAGGCGTTAGTATTGATTTGAGTAGGCGTGCCCTGTGGAGACGGCGTCTGGCAGTGGTGGCAGGTTCCTTGGAAATCGGCGAAGTTGCTTAACTGGTTCTCTTGGTCGTGAATGAGATAGTCCTCGTCTTTGCGTGGCGTGCCTTTTTCCCTTGTGAGTTCGAGGACTTTGGAGAAGGCAGCCCTTGGAGGGTCTTTGTTTCTTTGTGGAGAGTCCTCGGGTCTTCTTGACCTCTCGGACTAATTTAAGGCTTGGTGAAACTTCTGGGGTTCTCGGTCCTCTTCTTTCTGGTCCTCGTATCTGGATGTTATTCGTGATATATTCGAGCTCCTTATGGCTAAAGGGACCTCTCGGACCTTCGTTGTAGCTTTGGCCTTTGGGACATTAGCCTGTGTTTTGGGTCTCTTGGGCCGTCTAGCCCTCTTGGTTCGTGGGCTCATTTCAGGATTTTTCACTTGGGCCTTTCCTTTGGGCCATGTTTCATAGGGGTCCTTGTATTGGGACCCAACATAGCCCCCCATGTTAAAGGGTTCGAGGTCATCGATCGTTTGGTATGAAGTCGTCGCCTCTCCCGAGGGGTTGATTTCTTCCTACTATGGTTTGTCCGTGCGTGTGCTGTGACCCGAAAGGGGCGTTCTTGGGCAGGCGGGAGCATGACAGTCCGAGTACATGTGTGTCCTCGTGGCGCTACACCCTTTGCAGTGGTGGTCCGAGTACACGTATGTCCTTGGAATGAGTGTGGTGCTAGGTTTAGTGGGAAGTCGTCCGAGAACTTCTTTTGAATCTGAGGTTTTCCTAACGCCGCCGTTTGGGCTTCTGCAGGGCATTAAATGCTGAAGTGACGCGTTGACAGGCGTCTTGGAAAGGTAAGGCCATCATTCTTCTGAGACGAATGGTCGGGCGACGCGTGGCATGGGTAATGAGTACGCCTTTTTGAATATCGGGTGCCGATTCTCCATTTCTGCGTCTGCTTTTCATTTCCTCATCTAAGTGTTGAGATATTTCGTTCTTCCTCCGTTGGAGTTTTTCCCACTCTTCTGTCTTCGCTTTTCGACGTCTATAGTGCCTGGAATGAGAGACATTGCTTCCACGATGACGTTTGATAGGCTCGCGGAGATTCGAGCACGATATCGGATCTCCGAGTCCACAGGCATGATGATCCCGGAGTCGCACGATAGGGCGTGGTGCCCTCAGGATGGCTTCAACACCGTTTATGAGGTCCACCTCAAAGGTGGGCTACGGTTTCCTATGGTAGAGGAGCTTTACGACATTATGAAGGGACTTGGAGTTCCCTTTGCCAGACTTCAGCCAAATGCAATAAGGTATTTGGTCTGATTGTGCGTTTTCTTCTGATGCCATAAGAAGCTTTTGAACGTTACCACGGTCAAGGTTATATTTCGCTTCACACATAACCTTGACTGGATCACCATGACTCCCCGCCTAGACTTTTCCTTGATGTGCGGGGAGAACTCGGACTCCACGAAGCGGTGGAAGGATAAGTTCTTCTTTCTTGGCGTTCATGAGCATTGGGCCATTCCCGTTGGTTGGGAAAAAGTGGCCAGCCAGTACAGCTCCGATCCTTCGAAGGAGGGCAGAGAGAGCGTGAAGGAGTTCACGGACTTGGTGTTAGCCAATCTCGGAGGCTTTCACCTAAATAAACGCAACATCTGGTTATCGCCCGAGAACTTTGAGGAGGCCAAGTGGGGACCACGGGCCGAGGCCTCCGTTGCCGTCCCTTTCGAGAAGTCCAAGAAAAAGAGATTGAGGAGGAAGGCGGAACCACTGATGATTGAGGGACCTGCTGGCCGCTCGGAGAAGAACCTTCCGGCCGAGAGCTCGAAGCTCCCAGCGGCCGTTGTTGAGTCTTCTTCTAACGACGATGATGACTTTAACATTGATGATTTGGACAATGATGATGTGATTGCTCCTCTACTTAAGAGGTCGAGGACCGGTACTTTATCAGAGTCCTCGGGGACTGAAGGTCTCGCCTTTACTTCCACTACTGATCCTCTTGCTGAGTCCTTGGGGACTGTAGGTCTCGCCTTTACTTCCACTACTGATCCTCTTGCTGAGTCCTCGGGGACTGTAGGTCTCGCCTTCACTTCCACTGCTGATCCTCTTGCTGAGTCCTCGGGGGTGATTGTACAGATTGTGGAGATTCCGGACGTCCAGCCCCCCAGTGTTGATCCTGTTTCCGGAGTTCCCGTTGATTTGCCTTGTGACGTCTCGGACAGGATTGATTATCCTTCTGAGGACATAGGAGGCGGGAACTCCTGTGTGGACGCTGAGTGGAAAATGATGACTGAGGCGGTTCGAGAGGCGGTAGAGGCTGAGGAGTTAGGCGTCGACGACCCGATGTCTTTTGATCCCTCGGGGAAACCTGTTGCGATCCAGGCAGATCTGCCATTCGAGCTTTCTAGGGATGCTGACTTTGAGGCAGGCTTTTCAGTGCCTTTTATAGCTGCGGAGCCTGTGCCTGAGGTGGCGCTTGCAGCGCCTGGGAGTGATCTGCATGAGCCCGAGGCCTTTGGGGAGTGTGGTCCAAGGCATGATCCTCTGGTCTCTAAGGTAACCCACTATTTCTCCTCTTATCTTGTTTCTAGTTGTTTGTGTTCTGATGAGCTTTTCTGTTGCAGCTCCACGGTCAGATTGGAGGTCTCAGTGAGCTGGTGGGAGAGGTTACCCAGTCTCGCTCGGAGATGGAGTCTTTGAGGGCCGCTTGGGAGGCTGCGCAACGGGCCGAAGCGGAGTTGGCTGAAGCAAAGGGGAAGATCACCTCTTTGGAGGACACCGTCAAGTTTCTGCGGCTCCAGCAGAACCTCCTCCAGGATAGGTTCCTTTGCCAGGAAGAGAGGTTGAGGATGTCCATGCAGACCGCGGAGATGGGACCATTGTTGGATAATAAGTACTGGAAGGGCATTCGCATGTGCCGCCGAGTACTGCGACTGATCCGTCCGTGGTTTCCTATCGCCGTCCTCGATCCCAGGAACGCCAGTGCCTTACATGCAGAAGACTTATACGGCGTTGCTGGGAGGCCTTTCCCTAGCCCTCCTCGAGTAGGGCCTGAAGGTGAACCTCTTACACCTGATGAGTCATTTCCGGCGGACCAGGCAGGGTCTTCAGGAGCTCAAGAGGTTCAAGGAGAAGGGGGCCAAGAGGCGGCCCATTGACATTTTTTTTTACGTGTACATGAATTCATTTTTATGAATAAGACTTATCCTTTCTATATCAGGGCTTTGGACCTTTTTGTCCTGTCTGTACAAGTGTTGTTCTTCCTTTCTCTATTTTTTTGTGACGTGGTGCACAGTGCCTTGCTTTTGTATTCAAGCATGTGATCCTTCCAGGATTTTTTATCCTTTTAACCTCTCGGGTTTTTTGGCGTTGGATGTAGTTGTCCTAATTCGACCTCTGGGGCCGTTCGGATGGGACCGGTTTTTTGAGTTCGACCTCTGGGGCTGCTCGGGCATAGCTGAGTTTTCGGAGTTCAACCTCTGGGGCCGCTCGGGCACAGTCGAGTTTTTGGAGTTCGACCGACACAGCCGCTCGGGTACAGCCGAGTTTTTAGAGTTCGACCGACACAGCCGAGTTTTTGGAGTTCGACCTCTGGGGCCGCTCGGGCACAGCCGAGTTTTTGGAGTTCGACCTCTGGGGCCGCTCGGGTACAGCCGAGTTTTTGAAGTGTGAGCTCTGGGGTCGTTCGGGCACAGTCGAGTTTTTGGGGTTCGACCTCTGGGGCCGCTCGGGCACAGCCTAGTTTTTGGGATTCGACCTCTGGGGCCGCTCGGGTACAGCCAAGTTTTTGGAGTTCGACTTCTGGGGCCGCTCGAACACAGCCGAGTTTTTAGAGTTCGACCTCCAGGGCCGCTTGGTCACAGCCGAGTTTTCGGAGTAGAGTTGCGAACTGCTTTGTTATTGATGAGGGAGCATGGGAATACTTCAGAATAGACATAATGAATGGAAGTTTTTATTGATGTATATGTGTTACATTGAGTAGCCTTCAGGGCCTTTTGAATCTTCACGTTACATTAGTCCGTATGCCCGGATCCTAGTGCTCCTCTTGCTGTCCCCTTGGTCCTTCCGACAGCTATGTTCAGTGCTGGCCTCATCGGTATTGGCGCCCCCAGCGGGTGGTCAGGCGTGCTTCGTGCCCATTATGGCCTTACCCTTCGAGCGGCGCTACCGGCTGCGTCCTGCTGTTCTGGGGCCATGCCCGAGTCGTGACAGGAAGCGGTCGAGATAGCCTTCCATTACCAGCCGTTCGATTTTCGCCTGGAGCTTCCTATAGTCCTTGGTGTCATGGCCACGGTTGCAGTGGTATGGCAATACTCCCACTGGTCGCCTTCCTCTGGATTCTTCAACGCCTTGGGCCATCTTAGTAACTCTTCGTCCCTGATCTGCCTCAGGATGTTGGTGAGGGATTCGGTGAGAGCAGGAGGCCTGAGGGCCTGTCTCCTCCAAGGACCATCCATTTGGGCTCATTCTGCCCGGACGGTCCTTGGGTCTTCATTTGGGCGCTCGTCCTTCTTTTTCCTTCCCCTGTCCTCGGGGGCAGGGGGTCTTCTCGTCCTCCCGGCTGACTCGTTTCGTCGATTTTGGGTCCGAAGACCGTCTTCCAGAGCCTCTTGAGCCCTTTTTCGTCGGGGCCTGGCTCATGGACTTCTTTCTGTTGAGGTAGTCCCTCAACTTGCCAGGAGCTCGCGTCTCTTGCCGCCTCTGGGGTGCTGCTGGCCGTGGGCTCTCGGGGCGCATTCCCCTGGACTGCTCATCCATCCTCTCGTGGAGGGTGCAGATGGCTCTTGAAAGACTGTCCATCTTCTGTACTAGCTTTCGCACGCTAGTATCGGGACCGCCACTCATCTTCCCGCTTGATGGGAGACACCTATCGAAGAGTTCCACCTCTCGGGTGGACGTGCTGTCTTGTCCGCTCACCATTTTCGGAGTGCTGATTGTTGTAGAAGGGTAGGAAGTTATGAGCTTTTTGTTAGCTTCCCACAGACGGCGCCAATGTTACGTTTCGAAACTCGGGGTCACGTGCAACACAAGTGTTTGAGATGGAGAGTTGTAGAGAGAGAGGGATTAAGACCGGATTTTACATGAAAGCCTTCCCTTAAATGAGGAGGAAAAACCACGAGGCTCTAAGCCTTTAGAAATGCTTCACTATGAGATGGAAGTCTTTACAAAGTACAAGTGTTTAGGGTTGATGACTTTCTTGTCTCTTGTTTCGTATTTCTCTCCTTAGGGGTTTCTCTTGTTGGGAAGCTTTGTCACTCTTTCGTTCCTTCTCGTTAGGAAAAGAGGGAGAATTGGCCGAGAGAGAGAGTTGAAGTCTTCTTCCTTTTTTCTTGTCTGGAATGACCCAGCGGAAGAAGGATCCTTTGGAAAGGGATTTCGCTGGGTATTTATAGGGAAAAATGTGCCGTTAGGGATGGGACACGTGACAGCCGGATGGTGGCTGAGAGGCTGTCCACTGTCCCATTGGTCACATTTAATGCTGCTGACGTGTGCAGGATAGCACGCGGTTGGCGCCGCTGGTGGGGTCTGAGCGTGTCAGGCATGCAGAGTCTAGGCGTCAGTCTTGATTTGACTAAGCGTGTCCTGTGGAGACGGCGTCTGGTAGTGGCGGCAGGTTCTTTGGAAATCGGCGAAGTTGCTTAGCTGGCTCTCTCGGTCGTGAATGAGCTAGTCCTCGTCCTTGGGTGGCGCGCCTTGTTCCCTTGTGAGTTCGAGGACTTTGGAGAAGGCAGCCCTTAGAGGCTCTTTGTTTCTTCGTGGAGAGTTCTCGGGTCTTCTTGACCTCTCGGACTAATTTGAGGTTTGGTGAAACTTCTGGGGTTCTCGGACCTCTTCTTTCTGGTCATCGTATCTGGATGTTATTCGTGATGTCTTCGAGCTCCTTGTGGCTAAAGGGACCTCTCGGACCTTCGTTGTAGCTTTGACCTTTGGGACACTAGCCTGTGTTTTGGGCCTCTTGGGCCGTCTAGCCCTTTTGGTTCGTTGGCTCATTTCAGAATTTTTCACTTGGACCTTTCCTTTGGGCTGTGTTTCATATGGATCATTGTATTGGGACTCAACAATATTATTATTTTTATTAAAAATTTAGCACATTAAAAAAATAATTAACATAATAAAATAATACGAAATTATAATCTTAAATTATTTTAATAAATTATTATATATATTCCACTGATAATCCTAGCATTCCGATCGTCTCCGAAGAGAACTGAAGCCACGTGCTCTGAAAAATCGTTGCTTCTATTCTGTTCATCTGTTGCAGGTCACGAGGGGTTGATCGATGAAGACGGTTTCGTTAATGCAGTGTATACGATTGACATCGGACAGAATGACCTTCTTCTTGCCCTTTATTCGTCAAACTTGACTTATGCTCCTGTTGCTCAGAAAATTCCATCCTTTCTGCAAGAAATTAAATTAGCCATCGAAGTAAGTTTTCTGTCACGCTTCCATCCAATTTTCCTTTTCAGCTCGATTTCTGTTTCCACTGTAGCAGCATTTATTGGCTGCTGAACTTTTAGGATAGATTAGCTATGTCCATAATAAAACAGCTGGACCCGACCTTTAAACTATTCACCATTGACGAAGGCTTTGGGGTTTTCACCCCACTGAAAAAAAAAAAACAAAAACAAAAACAAAAGGTGTGGACAAATTATTGATGAAACTCACATTAGTTTAACTTTTGGTCAAATTACCAACACTTTACTCATCCACTTCTTCCTCCCACGATATCCACTATATTATCAAGTAACGAGAAGTTCATATCCCACTACCCCGAATTTAAAGCGGGTCTTTCCCAGTGATTCAGCAGATTTTGATGCTTTCGTTGTTATTTATATTACAAATACGTCAGTCAAATTTTTTTTTATTTTTTATATTATTGTTGACCCGTATTTATCTTAAATGTGTTTGAATGAAGGCAATCTATGACTCCGGTGGCAGAAAATTCTGGGTGCACAACACTGGACCACTCGGCTGTGCAGCCAAAGAACTCGCATTGCATCCCCATGACCGTAAGGATCTCGATCGAATTGGCTGCCTTCGAGTTCACAATCAAGCAGCTAAGGCCTTTAATAGAGGTTTGCATAGACTTTGTGAATATGAGAGATCAGTTCTTGAGGATGCAATCGTCGTATATGTAGATGTATATGCGGTCAAATACCGCCTCTTTGCCAAATATGAAGAGTATGGTAAGCGTTAGAATTCAAAACATGCACACTGTGGTACAGTAGAATAAAATCTGAATTTTTTGTTAACCACTAGCCGCCGTTCTCTCCCTTATAATTAACTAAATCTTAATTACCGGCGTTGCATAATCAATATCTATCCGTTTTTGTTCATTTTCTATTTGGCTTGAGAAAAAGGCTTATATCTTGTAGGGTTCAAGGAGCCGTTTATGGCTTGCTGTGGTAGCGGCGGACCGCCAAACAACTACAATGGAAAAGCAACATGCGGGCAGCCTGGTTATAGCATCTGCAGCAATGTGTCCGAGTCGATAATATGGGACGGTGTTCACTTCACCGAGGCTGCTAACCGTCTCGTGTCGACAAGCATATTATCTGGACACCATTCCACGCCACGGCTCAAGCTGGAGCAGCTATTTTGATGCACCGACAAGGGCAGGGCAAGCCCCTTCATTGATATGTATTACTTGATTATGGATTCAACTTATAGAAAATATTTATTGAATGCACGTAATATACATACACAAAGTGGTATCACCCTAGATGAGATTTCGCTCATGTTATATATCAGGCTATTTCTTTAAATATTGTGTTGGTTACTTTTTTTGCTTTACGACCCAAATAAGAGAAAGGAAGGTGAGGCACAGACCCCCACCCCACTAATTGTGTCATTCTCATATCTCTATTAGACTAATTATTTAATTGGACCGGGTATATGAAGTATAGTGACAACAATATTTAAAATTTTAGCTTGTATTACTTCTTCTAAATTTAGATTTGATTTAAATAGTTTAAAATAGTGAAGAATATTTTATTTGTTTCTTTGATGTAACAAAATAAAAGTACACAATTTTTCATAAAAAAAATGTATCTTTTTATATTAAAAAGATACAATCACTAGTCCCTAGAAAAATGAATATATAAATTTGGCATTAGAGATCTCATTTTTGAATTCACACTTGAAGTTTTCTTTCTTTCAAGAAAGATCACTGTATATTATTAATTTTCATATTTCAATGTAATTTCATAAAAGAATCATCATAGACAATATGAATAAAAAAGGTGTATCAGTCCTTAATTTCAAACAGTAATTGGTATCAGAGTAGGCCATATAATTTAATTTTTTATATCTTTTCTTATAATTTTAATTGGAGAGATTATTGGGTGATTTTCTTTTATATTTAATTTTGTCATTTTTTATATGTTTTTGATACGACCCTAAACCCGAGTTACTACCGGGGCTAGAAATCCGCTTGATCTTTTTCTTCGGGTCGAATTAAAATGGATATGGATAGGTAGTTTTGAACCTGAATTTTACGTAACACAACTTAAAATGATTAGTTAGAGGATGGTGAAAATTACTCCCATCGTATATCCTTCAACTTTTAAATAAGAAATCTTTTCTAGAAAATAGAATGATATTAGAAAGATGTGAGAAGATGTATAGATTGAGCGTTTGGATGCGCCAACTAAGGGTCGGCTTAGAAGTGCGCCAACTGAAAGGCGGCGAAGAAGTGCGCCCATTGAGGGATGGCTTGGAGGTACATCTGACTGAGGAGTGGCTTGGAGGTGCGCTTGGTTGAGGAGAGTCTTAGAG
Source organism: Nepenthes mirabilis (assembly GCA_025585075.1). Taxonomy (NCBI): domain Eukaryota; kingdom Viridiplantae; phylum Streptophyta; class Magnoliopsida; order Caryophyllales; family Nepenthaceae; genus Nepenthes; species Nepenthes mirabilis. The sequence goes on along the minus strand of JAODPA010066328.1, from coordinate 10,573 downwards.
GTGCTCCCGATGGAGAGTGGCTTTAGTATTATGAAGGTGAGAATTATGAGAAAATTCTTGGGGCCTGGCAGGTAGGAGAGAGAGCTCTGGCGTTCGAGAACTTGCTTAATTGTGTCTGCGAGTATTGATGTGTGCATACCTTTGGAGTTTACCCAAGGGCTTCTTATAGTGTTTGGGCTTTCTCGGCCATACTTGGGTGGTAAGGCCAACCATCAACTGTCCCGCAAAATATGGTGGGCAGGTATGAATATTACAGGTGCTCATTTAGGTAACCATGATCATATGAAAGTGATTCCTTCCTTGCTGGGGGAGATATTACGTGGCGGATATTGCGGTGAATATTAGAATGATACGTTGAGTTGGAAGTTGTCATTCTTGGAGAGATCGTAATATTAGACAATATCTGTGGGATATTCACTGGGATTGGAGGCAACTTTGGTAAGAATCTTTATTGTGTTTGGTGAACCAAAAAAATATCGCAGTGGGGATCTTACCATCTGGTTTTTGTCTAGCAGATTGGGTTTGGACCAATCCACTCAAATTGGTCATGCGAAATGGGCCGCCACCTATTGGGCCTTTACATTAGTTCGTGGGTTTGGGTCCTAGGCCAGTCCAACGTAACAGTACCAATCACTAACCCCCCATGCCAGAAGGCTAAGTTTCGCCATCTCTTGGTATGTCTGATGATGGGACATCTTCTACAGCTTCTGGCTCATGTTTTCCTTTTCGAGGTGTTCTACTGCTTTCGTGTGCAAGAGGGAGGTGGTCTATCAGGTTAGTACTCCCGTCGTAGGTGTCCAGGGTTGGCATTTTAAATTTGAGAGGGAGTGATTGTGTATGGATATCCATCGTGAACGGTGATCTCTTTAGACTAAGGGGCTGTCGACTAGCATCCCCCTGAATACATGCTGCTAATTTTCTCAACATTCTCTTCCATTCGGGGGGAGGATGCGCTCCTCTTGGTGTTGAGGAAAGCCCTGAGCTTTGAAATCTCCGGGGCAGCATGCAGTTTGCAGCGACTGCTAGCCCATGATGGTCATGTATTGCACGAGGCCTCTCCCTGGGTTGTAGGCCTCCTGTCACTGCCGAAATTGTGAGGGTTCCACTTCTTTGGACTTTCCTCTTGTGTCTTGTGACTAGGTTGGCTCTACGGTAGCGTATGGGCCCTACTGCTCGAGGCCATCTAGACCACAGCATCATCAGGCTGCGGGGTGTTCACGGTCGGGTGCTTCTGAGTCCGGCTCCTTCACCTCGAGGCCGAAGCCTGAGTGACAGGGAGGAGAGCCCCCAACTACTGCCCATCTATGTGGGCGAAGAATGCTTAGAGCGTCTGCTTTATGTCTCTCACCTCGGTGGCGAGTTCATGTATGTCAGGCTCAGGCCGTTTGCCCGCTTGACTACTCACCGATGGGTCATCATATGCGGGGCGGAGACCATTATGGGCAGCTAATTTGTGCTCTGATGTTGACCATCTTTTCTTCTGAAACGCGAATGTGGTGGTCGATAGTTAGAATTTTTAAGTCGTTTTTCATAGACGGTGCCAATTATGCATCCTTGAATTTGAGTTGTTTGGATTAGAGAGCCATTGGGTCTTCCACATCGGGTTGAATTCAAGTGGGTCCAGTTTTTATTTTTGGTAACAAGGGTCCTGTGTACCACAAATAACGAATAAGATGTTAGAGGATTGGTGGGACTCACTCATTGATTTACCCTACGATATTTAATTCAAAAAATTTTCTCAATGGGTTGAAAGATGTAAGGATATAAGAAAAATATGTGAATACACTTATGTGGGAGAAAGTGAGTTTTGGGAAGGACTGATTTTCGAGAATGTGGTTGACGAAGAGTGGTTTTGAGAGCTGACGAGGGCTAAACTCCAGTAGTGTGCTCGACGGGGAGTGGCTTTGTGAGTTGGAGGGAGATAAAGAGTTATATGATTAAAAGAGAGTTTAGTTCTTTCTAAGCTCTTATATGCCGATTCGGGTCCTCCTTTCTGTTGCGATGGTGAAGGGTATTTGTAATGCTTCACAGAGATGGCGTTGGTGCCAAGGCTTACGACAGGTGTCAGGTCGGGATTGGTTGACCTGTCTTGCTGACGATCGTGGCTGACGTGTTAGTTGTCGCCTTACGGTGTCAATATGACCACGGATGGTCCTTACTGACATTGGTTTGACTATTCTGGCACGTGATTGCTTGAGCCATACTGGTGGTGACAACGGCTTGGTAACAGCAGCATCTTTTCGAATCATTGACTACAACTACCAATGGTAGGCGTCTGTATGAGCAGCCTCTACATTGGTCGGGCTGTCACTGCCAAGTTAGAGGATTTTTCCATCGTGTTGGTCGCGCTGTAAAGGATTGCGTGTTGGGCTCGGCTGGTTCCTATCTCTAGTGGCCCATTGTATGTTGCCATGTTTAGGCCTGCCGCTTGGGCTTTCTTGGCTCTGATCCTTGTGGGGCTTTATTTCTTGAATGGGCTTGGCTTAAACTTTGGTCGATCCATAGTATCGTTGGACCCATTAATTTTTTTGATAAGATGAAATAGAAGTGTACAACTCTTCGAATAATGATATGTCTTTTCATTTAAAAATGACTCTATCATTAATCTCTAAGAGAATGGGTTTTATAGTATGGCAAGGGAGACCTTATTTCTAAATACGAGTATACAACTTTTTTCTCTTAAGAATGACTATCATATATTATTTATTTATTGTTTTGTTACAATCTTTTAGAAGAATCATCATAAATTATATGGATTAATGTATGTATCAATCCGTATTTTTCATGAATGTCTATATCTGGCTTCTTCATTTTAAGCAGCACTATCTTGATATTAGGTTATCATTTATTTGATAAAAAATTATATTTGTACAATAAACTTCTACCCAAATTTATATAGAAAAAAATATAAAGGTTAATTGCTAGAGTAAACACTAATAAACTATCTTGACAACTTAATTAAATGAGATAACTTGTAGAGTCATAGTAGTTAGCACCAGTATGATCCCAAATGATATACGTGGCTATAGCAAATTGTATATCATAGTAAATATGTGGAAATAAGATCATTTAACTGCAAGATATAACTTATGAATCTCATTTCTCACGTTGATGCCGGTGGGGGGGGGGGATTTTAAAGGTGACTTTCAAGCTTCAAATCATTCTTAATGTAAGAATATAATTTCCAATGTGACCATTGGAACGAAATTGAAGACTATAATTGAAGCAAAGAGAAATGTTGAAATAATTGTGATACTTTTTTTCATAACATAAGCAAAAAGCCCTGATGATCGCGACATTTGGACTTTCATTGTGGAGCTGATTCCTTTTTGGATGAATAGGAACGACGCATGTAAAATGAGGTCCCTGGCCGGAATCAATTAGGTTAAATTTAGAGCCAAAACACCAATAAATCAATAAGAATAGACCATATTAAGGACCAAAGTTTCTGATTGAATTTGCACGGACCTTGTACATCCTAACGGGGGGGCTGTTTTGCGGCCCGGTCTCGTATCGTGCTCCTATCCGTTAGATTTAATCAAACAGATAGAAGTTATCTGCCACCTCCCCCCATTTTTCCTTTTTCATGCTCTCTTTTTCTTCCCTCTTTTTTAATTTGTTAAACTTTGGATATTTGAATTACATGGTGATATAATCAAACTTTTATATGTCTTTATCAAAAGAATTTGAGGTATTACTTGCAGTAGAATGAGGTATTTTTAGCCATATGAAGATTAAGATCGGTTAATCAGATAAGCAACTAATAATGTAAATAAAAATAATGAGAACTATTGAATGGCGAGATTGACTCTCTCGGCTGTGGTTTGCTTTATTGGAAGGAGTATAATACACATTTATTCAATAAGAATAACCCGAATATTGGTAAGTCAACTTCTCGATGATCTTGGATTATTTAATGATGAAATATGGGTAGACCAGTGTTGAGCTTCGTAAAGGCTCATAGGATTAGCCAATGTATTGGATTTTTTTTTTCTACGTGCATGTGTGCGCGCACGCGTGTGGTGGTGGAATGCCTCTTCTGTTTGTCGGTATTTTCTTTCATGGTTGCTTTGATCAGGTGGGGTAAATCGTTTTGCCCATTTTGATTGTTTCGACATGAGACTTATAACACGGAACAATTTTATAATATATAAAAGTCTTGATAATCAAATTGTAAACACAATATGTTATATAATATAAATTAAGACCTTGTGCCACAAATATAATTTGATTTGACTCTTTTTCGATTCCTCCCTTTGTACTATAAATTGCCCTTTAGAACTTTGTTGCATCCCGGGTTTCTGATTGTTGTACGGATTAGAGAGCTTTCTAATCTTTTATTACGGGTCGATTTGGATCGGGTCCGATCTCCATCGTTGATAACCTGAAACCTGCACAACACAAATCACAAATAAGAGGTCAGAGGACAACGAGGGTTATCCCCTATTGATATTTCGACGTTCAAATCAGAAATCTTCCACAATAAATGGAGGAATACATATTTAAAGGTAAACGTGGCGGAAATACAAAGATATAACGATAAGGGGAGTGTGAGAAGGATGTATTGGAAGGTTTGGGCTCCATTAATGCGCCCTGCAGAGGGCGACTTAGAGGTGCGCCCGACAGAGGAGCGGCTTAGAGGTGCGCCCGCGGAGGGCGGTTTAAAGGTGCGCCAGACAGAGGAGCGGTTTAGAGGTGCGCCCGTGGAGGATGGCTTAGAGGTGTGCCCACGGCAGGCGGCTTAGAGATACGCCCGACAGATGGGCGGTTTATAGTTGTGCTCGGAAGAAGGCGGCTTAGAGGTGCACCCAACAGAGGGTGGCTTAGAGGTGCATCCAGCAGAGGACGGTTTGAAGGTGCACCTGCAGAGGGCAGCTTAGAGAAGCATGACTAAGCTAACTTGGTGGACCAACATCCTGGTTACTTGAGGGAAGGGTTGACTCTTAGACAGTAAGTTCCTAACTCCAGGGCGAAGGGCTCGTGGCTCTAGGACGGAAGGTTCCTAGGACAGAGGGCTCTTGGCTCCGGTACGAAGGGCTCGTGACTCTGAGATGGAGGGCTCTTGGGATGAAGGGCCCCATCCCTGGGACGAAGGTCTTGTGGCCCCAGGACGGAGGGCTCCTAGCTTCGGGATGGAGGGCTCCTAATTTCGAGATGAAGGACTCTTATCGTCGGGACGAAGGTCTGAGAGCCCCCTGGCGGTGGAGGGCTGAGGGCCTCCGGATAGGAGGAGGGCTGAGAGCCCCCTGGCGGCGGAGGGCCTCCGGATGGGAGAAGGGCTGAGATCCCATAGCGGCGGAGGGTCGAGGGCCTCCAGATTGGAGAAGGGCTGAGAGCCTTTTGGCAGCGGAAGGCCGCTGATGGCCTCCAGGCAGCGAAGGGCTGATGACCTCCAAACGAGAGGAGGACTAAAAGCCTCAATGACTGGAGGTGGCCGACGGCCTCAGATTGACGGAGAGCCAAGGGGCCCCCTGGATGAGAGAAGGGTCGAGGGTCTCCTAGCCGCCAGTTTACTCTCGTTGGGGATCAGATAGTAACGGCTATACCCTTCTCCGAGCTATATGGAGCCTTATGAAGCTTCTTTGAACTTCTCCAACTTGTCCTTCAATGTTTGAAGGTACTTATTTTTAAACTGGAATTTGTAGATGCACTACTCTTTCAAAAGTAATGTGGGACTTTTACTTTGACAGAATTATGTTGGATTGTGTATTTGTTGTAGGGCCTGACACATTAGGCCCATGGTTATTGGACCCATCACTAACCCCTCATGCCTGTGGACCGAATTTTTGGCCTCCGGTATGTTCATGATGGGATGAGATTGGTCATATTATCCCCTCAAGTTTGACATTGATTCATTGACCGGAAAGTTTGACTCTGGAGAGTGGATGAACCAGATTGATAGTTGACCAGCTTAATTGACCGCATCACTTGATCCGGAGAGTGAAATAGAGCTGAAAATATGGTTGTCCGATTTTGTTGATCAATGTGCTCGAATCTGGAGAGCAGAGCAGAGTCAAAAAAGCTGGCTGACCAGATTTGGTAACCAAAGCGCTCGAATCCGAAGGGCAATGTGGAGCCGAAAATCTTTGTTGACCGGTTCTGCTGACCAAAGTGCTTGAATCCGGAGAGCGGAGCGGAGAGGGACATGGCAGTTGATCGGATTTGTTGATGGGTGAAGTGCTTGAATCTGGAGAGTAGTGCGAAACAAAAACTTTTTTGTTGACTGGACCCTTCGACCGGAGAAGTGCTCGAATCCGGAGAGCAGTTCAGAGTTAAAAATCTTTGTTGACTGGATCCATTGACCGGTGAAGTACTTGAATCTAGAGAGTAGTTTAGAGCCGAAAATCTTTATTAATTGGATCTGCTGATTGGCGAAGTGCTTGAATCTGGAGAGTAATTCAGAGCCGAAAATCTTTGTTGATTGGATTCATTGACCGGCGAAGTGCTTGAATCCGGAGAGCAGTTCAGAGCCAAAAATCTTTATTGACCGAATCTATTGATCGGCGAAATGCTCGAATCCGAAGAGCTGTTCATAGTTGAAAATTTTTATTGATCGGATCCGTTGACCGGTGAAGTACTCGAATCCGGAGAGTAATATAGAGCCAAAAATCTTTATTGACTGGATCCGTTGTGAGCCATCCAATTCTCAGGCAAGACCCAGGAGTCCGCAGAGAGAAGATTTCAGGCTCAAGATCAAATTTTCTCACCGTAAGGATGCGCTTCGAGAGGTCGGGAGACGACTTGCCTTAAGATAGCTGATCGTTCGAGCTGTGGCAATAGGATGCACATTGCATTCCTTGGAAGGGATCTTCTCGTTGTGCATTGCTGTTGGTGAGTCAGCCAATGGGATTGGGAGTGAGGATCCTTTAGGAAGCTTAGTAGCTAAAATTGGGGGTCTTTTACCTCTTAGGTCGAGCAAATGGTTCAATACCTTGACCTCTATCCAGCCTTAGATACCGATCTCGATGACTCCCTCTTTGAGGATACCTCTTTGCTTTCTAGTGGAGTGTCAGGGTTGTTAGTGATGATTTGTGCTGGATTTTAATCGTTCCCATGAAGGAAAGTCACGGCCTTAAGGAGACGCGGTTATCGTCTAAGCCTTCTGGTATTGGACGAACACGTCTTGCTGGTTGCACTCGCCACTGCTAAGAGGAGGTCGTGGCACTGAGAAGATGAGGTCATCGACTAAGCTTTGAAGCTATCGTTACTGGACTTTTGCTAGCCTAGGCCATCACCCACACGTATCATCAATGTTCTGTCCTCCATGAGGATGTCATAGCTTTCATGCGCCTGGTCCTAGTCTGTCAACCATCATTGACTGATGGTGCTCTCTCTCTTGGGAGGAGGTCGCCGCACGTATTCTTAAAAGCCCCCTAAGGTTTTGATTTCAATAGCACATGGGCTGCTCGGTGACGGGATCGAGGTTTGATTTGACCGTTTAGGAGTCGCTTGGATAACTAAGATTTAATTCGACCGCTCATGGGCCGCCTGGATTACCAAAATTTAATTTGACCACTCAAGGGTCACTTGGATGACTAGGATTTAATTCGACCCCTCATGGGCCGCTTGGATGATTAGGGTTTAGTTACGACCGCTTATGGGCCGTTTGGATGACTAGGGTTTAGATACAAGTGGGTGAAAATACGTCCAACTTTGGGACAGTTTAGGTCGCATGATTTTATGCAATATTATGTAATCACTAGTATGAGTAGATAATATTTCTATTCTATTAACAAAAATATGATTCAAGCAAGTAGTATGGTGTATGCAAGACTTACCTAGCTTCGGTGTGAAATTGTCGTCAGTGCATGAGTGGTCCTTTTCTAATCGGCTCACCGTATCAAGTGAATAGCTAGCGTGCACCACTTTGGAGGGTCATTCGAGCGCTTTGGTAGGTGCCTCGGCCTATGGCCCCTGTGTTCCATAGGATTCGATCCTTAGCCATGAATTGGTTGGGTAGCGCATTGTTGTTGCGCTAGGTAGCCTATTGGCCAATGGTTCGGGTCCCGTTATCGGCTGATACTGTCTCAGGTGACTCGGACTAGTGTAGCGCTAGGCTGGATGATATTTTCTCTGGTGCAATGGGTGGTGGGTCGAGCACGTCGAGCCCCCATTGTAAGTTTTGCCATAACTGTTATAGAATCTGTTGCCGTGAAACAAGTGGCAGCGGGATCGGCCTACTGACAGGAGTGAACTTGCGTGGTGAAGATTAGGCAAGAGAAGATCTGCTGGTGAAGACTTACGGCAGGCCAAGGAAGATCTGCTGACGAAGAGTTACGTCAGGTCAGAGAAGCTCTAGCGATGAGTTCCTGCAGGCCAGAGAGATCTACGGCGGGGAGCTTCGGCAGGCCAGAGAAGATCTAGCGGCGATAGCTCTGGCGGACCGGAGAAGATTCGACGGTGAGGAGCCCCGACAAGCCAGAAAAGATATGGTGACGAGGAGCTACAGCAGGCCAAAGAAGATCTGGCGATGAGAGCTCTGGCTCCAAGACGCTCTATTTTGTTGAAGAGCGAAGGACGGAAGTGAATCTTAAGTTTTGAGGGAAGCTTTGCTACCCAATTTGGCTCCTTGGAACTGGATCGATCACTTCTCCGGGAGTGGGCCTTGTTGCTTGGATACTCTTGAATATTGAGGTCGTCGGGTTGATGTGATAGGTATTGGGGGCCGCTTAGAGGTGCGTCCGCGGAGGGCGGTTTAGAGGTTTGTTCGACAGAGGAGCAGCTTAGAGGTACGCCCACGACGGGCAGCTTAGAGATGTGCCCGATCGATAGGTGCCTTATAGTTGCGCCCGGCAGAGAGGCGGCTTACAGGTGCGCATGTAGATGGCGGTTTAGAGGTGAGGCCAGCAGAGGGTGGCTTAGAGGTGCGCCCAATAGATGGTGGTTTAGAGGTGTGCATGCAGGGGGCGGCTTAGAGGAATATGACTAAGTTGCCTTGGTAGGTTAACATCCTTGTTACCTGAGCGGATGGTTGACTCTTGGACAGTAAGCTCCTAACTCCAGGGGGTGGGCTTGCTGTTCTATGACAGAGTACTCTTGGGACGGAGTGCTTTTGGGATGAAGGGATCCTAGGACGGAGGGCTCCTGGTTCCGGGACGGAGAGCTCCTGGCTCCTGGACAAAGGGCTCCTAGGATGGAGGGCTCCTATCTTAGGGATGGAGGTCTTGTGGCTCCAGGACGGAGGGCTCCTGGGACAGAGGGCTTCTAACTTAGGGATGGAGGGCTCTTTTCTCCGAGACGAAGGTCTAAGGGCCTTCGGACGGGAGGAGGGCTGAACGCCCCCTGACGGCGGAGGGCCGACAGCCTCCGGACAGGAGAAGGGCTGAGAGCCCTTGGCGGCGGAGGGCCGAGGGCCTCCGGATTGGAAGAGGGCTAAGAGCCTCCTGGCAGCAGAAGGTCGCTGATGGCCTCCAGGCAGCAGATGGCTGATGGCCTCCAAACAAGAGGAGGACTAAAAGCCTCAAGGACTAGAGGTGGTTGAGGATCTCAAACGGGCGGATAGCTAAGGGGCCTTTTGGATGAGGGGAGGGTCGAGGGTCTCCTAACCGCTAGTTTGCTCTCGTTGGAGATTGGCTAGCAATGGTTACCCCCTTCTCTGAGCCATACGGAGCCTTACGAAACTTCTCCAACTTGTCCTTCAGTACTTGAGGGTACTTGTTTTTATAGTGAGATTTATAAATGCACTTCTCCTTCAAAAGTAATGTGAAATTTTTATTTTGAAAAAATTACATTAGATTGTGCATTTATTACGGGGCCTGACCCATTGATCCCATGATTACTGGACCCATCGAACTTCATCATAACTCCTTCACTTTTCAAGACAATAAGTTCAAAACTAAGGGAAGACTTGGTCTTGTGTACTGGAAAAATGACCCAAGTGAAAAGTGCACCTGGGTTTCCTACCCTTTTTATCATTTTATTTCTTTTATTATAAATTCTGTTTTTTAAAGAGTAAGTAATTTTATTATAAACTAATTTCACTTAAAATATTTTTTTTCTTCCATTATAAACTCATTGATAGATTATAAAATATTTCATTAAGTTGTCATTTATAATATTTTAATAAGTTGTCATCGGATCCATTGAATCAGCAACAAAAGCGTCGTCCAACGAAAGATTAAATTTAATTCGGACAGCAAGCTTGCTAGAGAGCCGTCCAATTCACTTACTTTTTAATAAATAATTAAGGCGCTGCTCTTCTAAAGTTTTGAGCAATTAACATCACGGTAGCTTTTCCAAATGACGAGGCAGAGAAATTAGTTTCATGGGCACTTTAGAAATATCCAATTTATTTACATTCAATCATCATTGTTTTTTTTTTTTTTTTTAATAAAAAAATAAAGAAGTCCTTGTTATGATAGGCTCCTCCATTGCTTTTTGATTTAATTTGTTTATTTCTAGCTTAATTAATTTATCATGATCGTGATTTGGCTGGATGCTTGACCATCACGATGGGGGCCTCGAAAACTACGCTAGGAGGTCGGCTGCTGTTATAATTTGACCTAAATACATACAATAAGACAAAACTGAATAAAATTCAAACCATTGTTCAATATCAACTATAAAATTTATG
>JAODPA010066327.1:0-10949 GCA_025585075.1 Nepenthes mirabilis | reverse complement strand
GATTCAGATTCGTCTGGTTGGTTCGACCCGACCCTATTCATTGAGTCTGAATCCTACATACAACTAAAATGAACAAGAGGTCAGTGTGCCGGCAGGAGGTTGTCCCACTAAAAATATTCCAACGCTTAAGTCAGTACAAAGCCTTCGATCAAGGAAGGTGAACTGATAAGTAAAAGAGAGAGTGTGTGTAGGTTTGTCGGGAGTGTTGGCCCATTGAGAATGTGAGTTCCAACTTACTACCCACAGAGAGCGAGTGGAAGCTGCGTCCCGAAAGCGTAGAAGTTTTGGGGGATAGTTCTCAGAGAGCCAAAAAGGACTCCTGCAATATGGAGGCCTTTGGTGGGATTTGAGAGTGAACTCTTATGCAGAGAGAGAGAGAAAGACAGTCTTTACTCAAGCACTGTAAGCGTTCGTGACTTGGACTATATCAGGAAGTCTCTTTTTGTTGTCTCAGAGAGTATGTCCTGTATGTTCTCTTGAATGTGAGTTAGAGAGCGTGTTCAAGAGCCTTGTCTTCCAGAATGAAGACTCCAAGCTTATATAGATAACAGGAGAGCCACCTTCTGTGGTCAAGGTGGCGTGATCTTTTGGCCTGGCAATGGCGGTCTTTTCTGAGTTGGTGGGCATGACTAGCGTGATTTGACGGATCCTTTTTCTTCTGAACAGTGCAATGGATATTCAAATCATCTGCTTTCCTTTCATACTCTTGTCACCGTTTAGACTCCATTGTTGGTGCTGAACTCCTTGCTGCCTTTTTGAAGAAGATCAGCTTTTAGGAAAGCGTGTAATCATAAAAGGATCGATACTTTTTATGTACAAGATCGCCTGTCAAATTGGGTCTGGTCCGTATTAGATTTACCACCTTTTTGGGCCTGCTGCTACAGTACTTCCGGTCAACACTCGGGTTGACCATTCGAGTTAGCCACCTGCTTGCGTTTCGACAGTCAACGCTGGCGTTGACCATTGAGGGAGTGTTTTGGGCTTTTTAGGATTTGGGCATTTACCTCCTGTTGGGCCAACATTGGAGTTGACCGTCCAATAAGTTATTTGGGCCTTCTTTGACCGTTGGGCCAGCCCAACTATGGTATACCCATCACTAGCCCCCATGCCAATGGCCAGAATTCTGGCCTTCGGCATGTTCATGATGGGATACCCCTCATTGCCATTCGTTTTTTGAGGATCTTAGAGGACTCTATGAAAAGTGGAGAAGAAAGTTGACCGAATCTGTTGACCGTCATTGGTTAAATCTGGAGAAGAAAGTTGACCGGATCCGTTGACCATCGTTAGTCAAATCCGGAGAAGAAAATTGACCAGATCTGTTGATCGTCTTTGGCCAGAATCTGGAAAGAAAAGTTGACTAGATCCGTTGACCATCTTTAGTCAAATCCGGAGAAGAAAATTGACAGGATCCGTTGACCGTCTTTGGTCAGATCCGGAGAAGAAAAATGACCGGATCTCTTGACCGTCTTTCGCCAGAATTCGAAAAACTTTCTACGAGCCCTAATTGACGCGTGGTCATTAGTCGGCTTGTCAGGCCAAAAGTGGATACGTGTCTTCTCTTGGTTGGACCGCTATCCAGGCCATTTAATACGTTAGAAGATCTGCTTTATAATGGGCCCATCAGGGAGGCGACACGTGGCAAGAACGATGACGTGCCTTCTCGAGGCAGTTTAAGGCATTTCACACCTTGCCGTTTAAGTTTCCCTCATTGTTCTGAGTATTCTCTCACGCCTCCTACTTTGCCTTTTTCGTCTTCAACCTTTTCTCGTTCTCAAAGAATCCCTTGTTTCTCTGTTAACCATGGCCTCAACCTCCGTCGCCGACATCTCTTCTGTTCTTTGAGAGAGTGATGTGAAGGCGTTGTGTGTCGAGTTCAACATTCTGAAGGATATTGCGTGGAGGGTTCAGAGCAAAAATGACAGGGCCTTCTCTCCACCAGCAGGGCACATGACGGTGTACGATACCCATCTTAGGAGCGGTCTCCGTCTTCCTCTTCCGGACAACTTGCAGTCGATCCTTCAAGCTCTACGAGTCCCTATTACCCAACTCCACGCTAACGCCGTACGGTACATTTTCACCCGTTGTATTTTTCTTCATAAACATTCTAAGAGGTTGACAATGTCCATAGTGAAGGGACATTTTAAAATAAACCAAGGCGGTGAGTGGATCTCCCTCGTCCCCCGTACTGGCCTTAAGATAAACATGGCCATCTACGACTCACTGAAGAACTAGAAGAACTGGTTCTTCTTTGTGAGCATGGTGGAGATCTGGCCCCTTGTGAATGATTGGGGTCAGGTGCCGGAGGTATATACTCGGATGCTGTCTGTGGCGGAGACGGCGTCCTTAGAATGGTTGACCAAATTGGTCAAAGACCACATTTCGAACTTCAAATAGGATTTCTTGGTCTCTAGGGTAGAGGCCAAGAAGGTGAACTGGGGGCCGCCTTCCCCAGTTTAGAAGCTCAAACCGCAGGCGATGATGATGTGGCCAGAGGAGTCCAAGGGCCTACTCATCTGCCCCCGTCCAACCGACGATGATTTTATCGGCCCACTGCCCAAAAGGATGGTTTTGGAGACGCACCCTTCATCGTCTTCGAGGCCCAATTACATCGCCGCGGGGATTTACAACGGCCCCGGTAGTACCACAGGAATGGATAAATCTTTTGAGGACCTGCCAGAGGCCAGGGAAGAAGGCATTATCTTGGCACAGCCCACGCCGCAGGTGGTTCCTCGAGTGGCACAGACGGAGACCTTTTCGAAACCAGCCTGTGAGCCACCGGCGGAGGCGCAGGACCCATCTGTTCGTCTCTAGTTATACAGACGCCTGTTGAGGAGCCGGTGTTTGATCTCAAACCTCGAGCAACCGCAGTGGAGGCCGTAGCTGGGGAGCCTGCTGTCGCTGCAGATGACGTTGATGAGGGGCTCCTGGACGAGATCCTGAAGGAGGCTGCTGCCAACTCTGCTCGTGAGGGAATCACTTCCGGCCTGCCGCCGCCTAAGCCAGGCTTGGACGCCTTCGCGCGGAGAGTCTGGAAGGTATAATCTTTCGCTATACTTTCTGCATAATTTCTCCTTTTAGGATTTCTAACTTGTTTTTGTTTGCCTTCTTTTTTGTTTTTGTGCAGAAGGAGAAGGTGATTACTGCCATTGCTAAGGTGATGGACCAGCATGACCGGATGATTTCTGATATGGAGGCAGAGATTGCCTGGCTAGATGCAAAGTTGGCGGCTTTGGGGGCGGAGCACAGGTTAGATGCCGCTGCTTTGCAGACTATCCAGGCTGATACGGAGGCCAAGAACACCAGTCTGAAAGAGGAGGTTACCCAACTAAGGCAGGAGAATGAGTGACTCAATGGGTGCCTTAGCCAGTTGGGAGGGCAGTTGACGGAGCTGGAGAACCGCCTGAGCCTCCGGATACGCCCTCACGAGATCGAGCAGTTCATGTGGTCGCGGACGTGGGAATGGGTCAATATGTGTTGGCGTATCGCGCGACTCATTGACCCTAACTTCCCGGTGGACCTGCTGAATATGTCAAACAGGTCCGCTTAGACCCGCGACAGTCTCGTGAGGGATCCGCAAGATGGTCAGGCGCTGCCTCCATCGCCCCCTTAGCCTTTTGCTGATTTTTGGACTTCCCTTTGTATTTATGTACTTTGATGTACTTTGTAATATATTTGGAAGCAATAAAATAAAAATTTTTCAACTTCGTGTCCATTTCCTTTTACTGCCTCTGTGTTTGCATATCTGCTACACTGAACGGCCAACTCAGTTGGCTAGCGGGCATTGTAATGATACCAAAGGAGTGAGGTCCTTTGGCTCTGGTAGGCAGTTGTGTCAACCGGCCTAATAGTGGTAGCTTGTGAGTGAAGCCTGGTTACGCTGCACAAGTGCTGACTTGGGCGGCCAGCGTTGGAGAAGAATTTTGCTCCCTTTAGCCATCGTTGACTTATCACGCTATCTCCTTGCGGAGGAGGTCGTTACGTGTGCTGCGCTAGCCCCTTAAAATTTTGACCGCTTACGGACCATTTGGATGACCAAGGTTTAGATCCGGCCGCATATGGATCGCCTGGATGATCAGGGTTTAATACGACCGCCAACGGGCCGCTCGGATGACCAAGGTTCACACTAAACCGCTCACGGGCCACCTGGATAACCAGGGTTTAAATACGACAACTAATGGGCCGCTCGGATGATCGAGGTTCATGTTCGACCTCTTATGGGCTGCCTGGATGACCGCGGTTTATTAACGAGAGGGTGAGGACTCTCCCGACTTAGGGGCAGTCTAGGTCGGGTAACCTGTAAAGTAAACATATATACATATGCACGCACATAGGAAAGGAAGGCAGTATGCTAAGGAAACACTCATTTTGGTGAATTAAAACAAGCGAATGTGTACACACAATAATGCAAATACGTACCTGTGTCTTTTACTAGAAGTAGTATCTGAGGTGGATCGCATTCCATGTTCACGAAACCAACTTTTCGTCCTGGCTCCGGAATTTGTATGCTCCGTTTCTCAGAATGGCGGAGACAATGAAAGGCCCTTCCCAATTATGTGAGAGCTTATTGCGGCCGACCAGCTTGCCCGTGGCCTCAACGCCTCGTAGGACCAGGTCTCCAACATCGAATTGTCAAGCCTAACCTTTTTGTTGTAGTATTGAGCAACTCAATGTTGGTAGGCCGCTGTCCGCACTCTGGCGACGTTGCGAGCTTCCTCGAACAAGTCTAGGTGCTTCCTTATTTTTTGAGAGTTACCCTGTGAGTCAAATGATTCCACCCTAAGACTTGAAAGCCCGATTTTGATCGGGATTACCGCTTCAGTCCCGTAACAGAGGTTGAAGGGTGTCTCGCGCGTTGGTTATTTTGGGGTTGTCCGGTAAGACCAGAGAACTGAGGGGAGCTCGTCTACCCAAGAGCTCCTTGCGTCCTCCAACTTAGTCTTTAACCCGTGGAGTAGCGTTCAGTTCGTGACCTCCACCTGTCCATTCGCTTGGGGGTATGCCACCGAAGTGTAGCCAGCTTGACATCAAGGCTGGCACAATACTTAGTGAAGCGTCTCCCCGAGAATTGCATCCCGTTGTCGGTCATGACGACCTCGAGGACGTCGAATCTGCAGATAATGTTCTGGAGAAGGAATTCAAGAGCGTTGTGCTCCGTAATCTTTGCTAGTGCGATGGCTTCGACCCACTTCGTGAAGTAGTCGATGTCCACGATGACAAACTTTCTTTGTCCCGTGGCAATGGAAAATGAGCTGAGAATATCGAGCCCCCATTGTGTGAAGAGGCAAGGGGCCTGAACCGTCTTCAGGTCTGCAGATAGCTGGTGGTGAAGGTTGCAGTGAAGTTGGCAGCTTTCACACTTC
This sequence comes from Nepenthes mirabilis, assembly GCA_025585075.1. Taxonomy (NCBI): domain Eukaryota; kingdom Viridiplantae; phylum Streptophyta; class Magnoliopsida; order Caryophyllales; family Nepenthaceae; genus Nepenthes; species Nepenthes mirabilis. Next base: position 5,589 of record JAODPA010066327.1, on the reverse strand, counting down.
TTCACAAACTCAAGTGCGTCTTTTTTCATCGAGGGCCAGTAGTAGCCCTGCCACATAATCTTAAAGGCTAAGTTTTTCTCGCCAATGTGCGATCCATAAATCCCGAGGTGGACTTCACCCAAAGCATAGTCAGCCTCTTCGGGAGTTAGGCACCGGAGGTATGCGGATAAGTAGCCACGACGATATAGCCGTTCGTCAACCACAGTGTACCAGCCAGCTGTCTTTTTTATTCGTTTAGCTTTCTCTGCGTCTTTTAGCAACGATCCGTTAGCCAGATAACTAAGGTAGGGCATCATTCAGTTTTTCGCTTTGAAAATCTGTATCGCCTCCTGTTTCTCTATGCTATGAGTGTTCAGAATCTCTCTCATGTCCCTCGAGTACTGTTTCGGATTTTCGGATGCAGCGGCTCTAGCAAGTTGATCTGCCTTCCAATTTTCAGTTCTAAGGACATGAACCAGGGTTAATTTGTCAAAACCCTGGGCGGTCTCCCTTGCTTTTGCCAAGTACTTGGCCAGGTAATGGTAGTTTACCTCGAAATCCCTGTTAACCTGGTTAACAATTAGTTCGAAGTCGCTGTAAACTGTCAATCTCTTGGTAGAGCATTCCTTGGCTAATCGTAACCCGGCTAACAGGGCCGAGGGCCTCGTACTCGGCAACGTTGTTGGTTGCCAAAAAATCTAGCCTGAGGGAGTATTTCACCTCAAATCCGTCGGGGATCGTGAGGACTACTCCAGCACCACTGCTAGTGTCCGTAGAAAATTTGTCTACGTGGAGTATCCATTCTGAAACTCCGTCAAGCAGTTCCGTGCTTTTTGTGGGCTACTCCTCGAGAATTGGGGTCGCGGTTTTAACAATGAAGTCAGCCAGAGCCTATACCTTTATAGCAGGTCTGGGCCGGAATTCGATATTAAACTTGACCAACTTGATAGCCCATTTTACCAACTATCCAGAAACGTCGGGTTTCTGGAGTATACTTTTCAAAGGCTGGTTTGTAAGGACCACTACACGATGCGCCTGAAAGTAGGGCCTTAACTTTCGCGCGGAGAATATATGCGCCAAAGCCAGTTTTTCTGCGCGCAAGTAATGGGTCTCTGGGCCGGTCAACGTTTTACTTACGTAGTAGACCAGTCGTTGAGTGTCGGAGTCTTGCGCGCACGAGGACAGAATTGAGGGACGCCTCTGACAATGCTAGGTAAAAATACAACTCTTCTCCGCCCTTGGGTGACACTAGTAATGGCGGGCTGGCCAGATACCGCTTCAACTCATCGAAAGTCATCTGACAGTTTGTCGTCTATTGAAACCTGTTGGATTTTGTTCTTCTAAGGGCCTTAAAGAATGGCTGGTACTTGTCGCCAGACTTTGCGAGGAAGCGGGACAGCGCTACCAGCCGTCCAGTCAATCGCTAGACGTCCTTTACGTTCCGTGGTGGAGCCATGTTTGCGAGAGCCTTGATCTTCTCTAGGTTTGCTTCAATCCTCCGTTGGGAGACGATGAAACCCAAGAATTTATCGGAGGCTACTCCGAAGACATACTTAGCCGGGTTCAACTTTATGTGATGCTTACGAAGCATCTCAAAAAACTCTGCCAGGTCTCAAATGTGGTCACTAGTGACTTTGCTCTTGGCGAGCATGTCATCGACGTAGACTTCTATGTTGCGACCGATCTGTTTTTCGAACATCTTGTTAACCATCATTGATAGGTTGCTCCAGCGTTTTTCAATCCGAAGGGCATCACTTTGTAGTAGTAAGTGCCCTGATCAGTCATAAACGAGATGTACTCCTTGTCCTCTGGACTCATCCGGATCTGGTTGTAACTCGAATAGGCATCCATGAAACTTAGCAGCTCATGTCCGGATATCGAGTCAACCAGCAGGTCGATCCTGGGTAAGAAAAAGCTGTCCTTTGGGCAAGTTTTATTAACGTCGGTAAAATCGACGCACATCTGCCATTTCCCATTGCTTTTCTTCACCAGGATGACGTTAGAAAGCCAATCCAGGTAGTGGACTTCTCTAATGAAACCTGCATCCAGTAGCTTCTTCACCTCCTCTCGGATGGCGATCAGCTTTTCTAAGGAGTGGTTTCTCCGCTTCTACCTGACGGGTTTTCGGTTATGATCAAGCCCAAACTTGTGGACCATCACCTCAGCCAGAATCCCAGGCATATCTGCTGTAGTCCATGCGAAGATGTCAGCGTTCCGTCGCAGGAACGCGATCAACTCATAGCGCATTATTTCGATGAGTGAGCCGCCGATCTGTACACACTTTTTCGGTTCCTCTGGGTCCAGTGGGACTAGTTCTGTGGCTTTGCCGGACTACACTTACTGTAGGGTTGTCTCATCTTGATGATTGAGTTTTTCAACTGTTCTAGTACTGCCGCTAAGGGCAACCTGAGACATGTAGCAAGTCCGTCCAATAACCTGGTCACCTAACACCTCTCCCACACCGTAAGGCGTTGGAAACTTTATCTTGAGGTGTGAAATTGAGGTGACCATCCCGAACGCTGTTAAGTACGGTCTGCCTAGTATTGCGTTATAAACAGAGGGTAGGTCGACCACCAGGAATGTGAGTGTTTGGCTTGCTGTTTTTAGATACGTACCCAAAGTGACCTCCAGTTGGATGGTCCCTTAGACGGGCACTAGCTCGTTGTCAGGGCCATACAATGGGCCTTCGGTAGGTTTTAATTGGTTCTTTTTTAAACCTAGTTTAAAGAACGCATCCAAGTAAAGTAAATCCTTTAAACTTTCATGATCGATGAACACTCGCTTCAACTGATAGTCAACACTACCGTCCGAAAAGAGAACAGATACAACAAGGGATCAGTATGGGGGGATATTACATGAGCCAAATCATTATCATTGAAGCTAATGGTATTATCCGCCGTGCGCTGCTTCTTCCTCCCAATCTGCTACTCCTCGTTGTCGGCTGGATTTTTGGTAGGTCGGGTGGTGATCATATTAATCACCCCTACCGTAACCCGATTTCGGGGAGGAGATTGCTCCTGCCTTTCTCCGCCAGCTGCTCCAGAATTCTTCCCGGGCCCCTTGACGAATTTGGTGAGGTGGCCTCTGCGAATCAGCTCCTCAATCCCCCTCTGCAGCGTCTTGCAATCCTCAGTAGAATGCCCAGTAGAGTGGTAGAATTCGCAGTACTTTGACTGGTTTCTAGTTTCCTTCTTTACTGATTTTGGCCACTTCAGAAATTTTTTCCCGCGGATCTACACGAGGACATTTGAGCGTGTGTCTGTCAGAGGCGTAAAGCTAGTGGGCCCATAATCTATGTGTTTCGGCGGCCCAATCCTGTTCAGCTTCTGGCGGAAGTGATCACTGCCGCCGTATTTTCCTTTTTTCCTATCCAGGGAATGATCGAGGCTGATCTACCCGCTCTGGGCGTTTCGCTTAGTTGGCCTCCTCTGCTGCAATGTAAGACCGGGTGATGGACTCCTCCTTCCGTAAGGTTTGGGGATTCTTGTGGGCCAGGTGCTTGAAGAAGTCCCCGTAGGTCAGTACAGAGATGAAACTGTCCAGTTTCATCTTCTTCGTGATCCAGGGAATCCACCTAGCCTCTGCCACAAAACTGTCTAAGAATCACCGTGGGTTCTCTCCCGACTTCTATTTAATGTGAGAGAGGTACCACGGTTGCTTCTCTTCCTGTTGGCTCGAGGTGTACTAAGTTAGGAAGAGATCTGTGAGCTCTCGAAAGTTGCCGATGGTGCCTGAAGGGAGATGGTGAAACTAGACGCGAGTATCTCCCTTCAGCGTCAGCGGGAAGTAGCGGCACGTCGCTGAGTCTTCCAACCTTTGTAGAGTCAGATGGGTGCGAAAGTGATCCAGGTAGTCAAGTGGATCACTGCTCCCATCGTATGAGTCAAGGGAAGGTATTTTGAACTTGGTGGGTAGTGGACGGTTTGGGTCCTCTGTCATGAAAGGAGATCTGTGAAGGTCAATAGCGCGCTCATCATCCTGGAACACGCGATTCCAAATCTTATCCACTCACAGACCTGCACGAGCGGCGTTGGCGGATCTCTTGGAGTTAAGGTAAGCTCTCAACTCTGTTTTGTCCCTAGAGGGTCCAGTAACCGACTTGCTACTGCCTTCAGCGGACTTGGCAATCCTGGAGGCTCGCTCCTGAACTGCATTTGCGTCTTCTGCCCAAGAGTATTGGGGATTTCTTCTCTCCAGACTTTCTCTCGGAATTTTGCTCCCAGAGCGTTCTTTAAGCCTGTTCTGGCCTGGAGCGCGCGAGGAGGCTGGGATCGGATTATTTGTGGGCCTCGTGGGCCTTCTAACCAGCTTCTTTTTCCTCTGGCCACCTTTTTTGGTGGCCGGGGTAGGGACGGCCGCTGGCGGAGCCGCCTGTTGTTGCTGCTCTTGTCGAGCGCAAAGTATTTGGAGCAGACGGTTGTTGGTCTGCATCTACTCCATCAGTTGCTGAAAGTATGGCACCAGCACTCCGCATGTTGTCCCGTTGATCAGGGTACCAGCAGCGTGGTCCTGGTCGGGAGAAGTGACGTCTCTGGCGGGATCGCTAGCTTGGGCTCTTGTATTCACCACTACGGATAAATCAAGCGGTGAAAAGAGATCGCTGTATGGAATTGTGGTTGGCTTTTCGTAAGCGTTTCCCACAGACGGCGCCAATGATGCATACCTAGATCCAACGTTGAACAGATTCGGATTCGTCTGGTTGGTTCAACCCGACTCCGTTCACTAAATCTAAATTCTGCACACCACTAAAATGAATAAGATGTCAGTGTGCCAGCAGGAGATTGTCCCACCGAAAATACTCTGATGCTTAAGTCAGTACAAAACCTTCGAATCAAGGAAGGTAAACTGATAAGTAAAAGAGAGAGAGAGAATAGGTTTGTCGGAAGTGTTGACCCGTTGAGAATGTGAGTTTCAGCTTACTGCTCACAAAGAGCGAGTAGAAGTTGTGTCCCGAAAGCATGGAAGCTTTAGGGGATAGTTCTCAAAGAGTCGAAAAGGACTCCTGCAATCTGGAAGCCTTTGGTGGGATTTAAAGGTAACGCTTATGCAGAGAGAGAGAATGAGAGTCTTTGCTCAAGCACTGTAAGCGTTCGTGACTTGGATTGTATCAGGAAGTCTCTTTTTGTTGTCTCAGAGAGCATGTCCTGTATGTTCTTTTGAATGTGAGTTGAGAGCGCGTTCGAGAGCCTTGTCTTCCAGAATGAAGACTCCAAGCTTATATAGATAGTAGGAGAGCCACCTTCTGTGGTCAAGGTGGCATGATCTTCTGGCCTGGCAATGGCGGCCTTCTTTGAGTTGGTGGGCATGACTGGCGTGATTTGACGGATCCTTTTCCTTCTGAACAGTGCAACTGATATTCAAATCATCTGCTTTCCTTTCATACTCTTGTGACCATTTAGACTCCATTATTGGTGCCGAATTCCTTATTACCTTGTTGGAGAAGCTCAGTTTTTAGGAAAGCGTGTAATTATGAAAGGATCGTTACTTTTTGTGTACGAGATCACCTGTCAAATTGGGCCTGACTCGTATCAGATTTATAGCCTTTTTGGGCCTGCTGCTACAGTACTTCCGGCCAACACTCGGGTTGACCGTTCGAATTAGCCACATGCT
>JAODPA010066326.1:0-10949 GCA_025585075.1 Nepenthes mirabilis | reverse complement strand
ATTTATATAATATAATACTTTATTTCATTGAGATCTATTTAATTAAATTAAATACAAGCATCTACTCTCTGGTTATCCTCTCCATCCTTTTTCTCAACCTCCTTTGGCACCCAATTTCCATGATCGTATTTCTCATAGTTTTATTCTTATGGATGTTTCTCTACATCTCTCTCGATGAGCCTATTTCGCTATGACGATTTGTATTTGGTGGGAGAAGTGTTAGGTTTGGTCACTCTCTTATGGGTAATCCAACAAATTGATTCATTATCGAAGGATTTTCGAAGAGCAAATGATAAAATCCATTTGCTGAAGTGAAAGTTTGAAGTACACTGGTCGGTCAACGGAGTTGACCGGCTGAGACGGCCAAAGTGACCAAGGAAGCCTTTGTGCAAAGTATCGGTCAACTTCATTGACCGGTTGATTAAGTGTGGCTGGGAAAAGCCGCGGAAGCTTCAAAAAGGCAAACAAATGTGGATTTTGGTCAACATGAGTTGACCGGCTGAAGAAACAAAGCTGGCAAGATGCAAAGTGTGGGAGAGAAAAATCCGAAAAGAGAAAGCTTGCACAAGGCAAAGTGCCGGTCAACAGAGTTGACCGGCTGAATGAAGGTGGCCAGAAGATGCACTGTGTTTACGGCTACTTTAGATATCGGTTTGGCTATTTAGCTGTCTTTTGTAGTGAAGATCTTGAGTGATTTGTTCATGTTCGGTAATTGGGACTTCGTTTCTCAGATAATAAGGCAACATTCTTATTTAACGTTTATGGCATACTGACATTTCAGCATCCAACATGTTTCTTCCCTGTCACCTTGCTTTATCTTTTGCTGTATGTTTGTCTACATTGCCTTACCGGTATGTTGACTAATTTCTGTTATTGGTTTTAGGCTTGGAACAGAAGTTCTATCCTCCTTGCATAACATTTTCAGTTCACTCGTAAGGCCTTCTTATCAAGTTGCCATTAGAAAAGTTTTGGTTTTTGTGTCAGTTTCAGTTCAATAAAAAATGGGTTAACTCTTTAATCTCTGTGAAGACCACATATTTTTTTTCCCAATTCAACAATTGAAGAGAAACGTGGTGCCCCATGTTACAGGCATCATTGATGCCGGCCCACCAGCTCCACCAACTCTAGCAGATTCAGGCTCACCAGCACCATCAACTCCACCTGCCGATCAGCTATCATCGTGACAGAGTATCTGACTGACCTGACCATCCCTAAAATTTTGAGATTATATTTAATACATCATATTACCGCTTTTTGTTAGTTTATTGTTAGATTCTTTTTTTTTTTTAATATTTTTATTTTTCTTTATTTTTCATAATAGCTTTCTGTTATAGGCCATGTTATAAAATTGCATTGATACTACAGGAAGATGATATAATATTCAATTCTCTATTTCTCTGCCAACGTCTCACACTCTCTCTTTCTCTATCTCTCTATCACTCTGCTCCCTCCCCCTCACGTCTGTGTGCTTCCTCTTCCAAAACTATCATCTACCTTTCAGCTCTGTTGTTCACAGGTTCAGCCAATGCCACATGCATAATTGGTGCTTTCATTGAAATATGGCAGAGGGCATCACCACTCATTATAAGGCACTAGAAGAGTTGATGCTGGATTGTCAAAGAAACTGAAGGAGGTTGTGGCTACAGTACAACAAAACACCAAAGGAATTGCCCACAATGCGGTGACAATGGAACAAATCCAGCAATCTCTCAATGAAATCCTCCATTTCTTACCACGGGTTGAGCGACAACCTCTACCTTCTACAAATCCTCTATTTCTTCTGACGCCCTCAACGTTTTTGCCTACATCCAATGTTATTCTCCACCCTACTTCTCAAGCCCACCAGCTTTGCTACCGACGCCATCTGAAGTCCCAATTTCTGCTTACATTCATTTGCCTAAACTAAAAATCCTGTTTTTCTTTGGTGAAAACGTGGTCGGATGGCTATTTCAGATCGATCGATTTTTCCTATACCATAGCACCCCACCGCAGCAGAAACTCACCATTGCGGCCTTCTACATGTCAAGGGCTACCTTGTAGTAGTATCAATGGATGCATATAATCCGCCCGCTTTTGACTTGAAAACTTTTCTCCTGAGATCTAGAACTTAGGTTTGGCCCATCCTCTTACTTTAATCATGAAACCACTTTGTACAGGCTTAGACAAGCCACCACTGTGGCGGTGTATATAATTGAGTTCGAATTCCTCTCTACACGAACTCCATGGCTCACTGCCACTAACTTTCTAAATTGCTTCATCTCTGGGTTACGAGATGATATTCGGTAGGTATTTCTCTTATTGAAGTCAACTTCTCTGCTAGAAGCAATTCGTATGGCTAAATTAGTGGAGGAAAAGCTTGATTCGAACCGACCCAGTTTCTACCGACAACCTCCCACCAAATCCTCAAATCCAACCTCCACCATATTACCAAAATTCCCACCACCTTCAAATCTTCCACACAAATTGCCAATAAAGAAATTAACCCCAACTGAAATTGCCTCACATCGAAAACAAGGGCTCTGTTTCAACTGCGATAAGTGTTTCACATCAGGATATCGGTGTAAACCTCCACAATTTTTATCTTTATTGGTCGACGACAAGGGATTTGCCCAGTCTGAAACCCTACCTTCAGAAGATGACTCAATGGTTCAGGAGTCTTCCATAGAACTGCTTGACAGGGTCAACCTGTTGCCCCGACACTAGATAACACCCCAACTATCCCTTCCATGCTTTGGAAGGCCATGATGTTCCAGCCACATTGCAGCTGTAGGGAGTAATTTCTGGTCATTCGGTGGTCATCTTGGTGGATGGTGGTTCCACTCACAATTTCTTACAAACTCGTTTAGTCAAGTATTTGGGGGTCCCAATAGAGCCATCTCACTATCTCAATGTTATAGTTAGTAATAGAGATTCACTACAATGCAAAGGATTATGCACAAATGTTATCCTCACATTGGGATCCACTCAATTTCCAGTGGACTTACATTTACTATCGATTTATGGTGCCGATTTGGTACTTCGCATCCAGTGGTTGGCGTCTATTGGTCCAATAATATTCTATTGTAAAGCATTGTGGATGAGCTTCAATTATAAGGGCACTCAGCTCACTCTTCAGGGGTTACACAAAGTTGCAATTTCTACCATGACATTAAGTCAACTGTGGTGAAGCAACCTAACCAATTTTGCCATTACCTATTTTCTATTGACTATAACACCAGTCATGGTGGACACTCCAGCAGATACATTTGCTGTTTCCAAGACTCCATCCCATTTACTTCATATTGGCGATCCTGAATTTTCCTCTACCCTTTGACGCATCATTTCGTCATTTGCTAATATTTTTACCATCCTTCACGGCCTGCCTCCACTACATCTAGCTGATTACTGCATTCCCTTAAAGCCTAATATACCACCGCTGAATGTCAAACTCTATTATTGTCCTCACTTTTAGAAGGAGGAAATAGAGAAGCTGATTCGAAAAATGTTAGCAGAGGAAATTATTCAACCTAGTACCAGTCCCTTTTTGTCACCGGTCCTCTTGGTTAAGAAGAAGGATAGTAGTTGGCGCTTTTGTGTGGATTACCACGCCCTCAATGCTATCACAATTTGAGACAGATTTCCCATACCCATTGCTGATGAACAGTTGGATGAATTACATGGCGCGAGGATGTTTTCTAAACTGAACTTCTGATTGGAGATGGACACCATCTTTCGATTTGTACTCCGAAAATTTGTGTTAGATTTTTTTGATGACATACTGGTCTATAGCCCTTTTTGGGAGAAGCATTTCCACCATCTTAGACGGGTGCTTCAAATCTTGTGTGATTACTCCCTTTATGCTAAGCAATTAAAGTGTGAATTTGAGAGATCCTCGTTATCTTATCTGGGCCTTATCGTGTTGGAATAAGGAGTGGCAATGAATCCGACCAAAATCGAGGTTGTATAAAGCTGGCCTACACTCACAAATGTCAAGCAGCTACGGGTTCCTTGGGCTAGTAGGGTATTATAGGCAGTTTATGGCTCAATATGCACAAATTTCAGTATCGCTCACACAATTGTTGCAGATAGCTCACAATTCTCTCAAAATAGTCATCACTACCACACTTGTATTAGCTTTATTGGACTTCTCTAAGCTGTTTATTGTGCACACCAATGTGTTTGGTAATAGTGTTGGGGCAGTGCTGGTACAGTCCGCGTGACCCTTTTCCATTTTCAGCAGACAACTTAGTCCGAAAATGTAACTTCCCTCTACCTACATTAGGGAACTATATATTATCACAGAGGCAGTGAAGAAAAGGCGCCAATACCTCTTAAGTGCCAAATTTTTTATCCAACAGATCATTAGCCTCTCAAAGCTCTAATGGCCCAGTTTGTGCACACTTTCAAGCAGCAGTGTTAGATCACCAAATTCATAGGATTTGATTTTGAGATTGTTTATCAATTGGGGCAAGAGAATGATTCTGCTGATGCCTTGTCTAAGATACTGGAATGCCGCTGCTATTCCATACACTTAGTGTCCAAATCTGTGGTGGTATTGCTAGTTGCTTTTCCCAATTACTACATTCGGCACCTAGTTTCAGTCAGTTTTCTCGTCTCTCTAAAAGACCTACCATAAGATTTTGAGCATTACATACTACGGGATGGACTGATTCTCTATAAGGATTGAATCTTCGTTGCAATGAACTCGGTCCTCCAGGAGATGATACTATAAGAATATCATAATTCTCTCCTGAGAGGCCACGTTGGGTTCTAATACACATTAGCAAGGATAGTTGCTAATTTTTATTGGCCCCATATGTGTGATGGCATATGCAAATATGCATTGTAGTGTGCTGTTTGTTAGCGACACAGTCTCACAAGGACTATTACAACCACTTCAAATTTCAGGTAAGATTTGGGAATCCATCTCTTTGGATTTCATCATTCATCTTCCTTCCTCTAGCGGAAAAACAATGATCCTCGTGGTACTCAATTGTTTGTCAAAATATGTCAATTTTTTCCCTTGGTGGCCATTTTACTGCTGAGGAATTGGCAAAGGTCTTTGCTAAAGACATCTATCATCTTCATGGCTTTCCAATTAACATTATCCGGGATCGGGACCCCATATTTATGCACACATTCTAGAAGGAGTTATTTCGATCACAGGGAACTACCATGTCCACCAGCAGCGCTTACTACTTGCAAACAGATAGGCAAATTGAGGTGGTGAACCATTGTCTCGAACATTATATACAATATTTTGCTGCTGATCATCCTTCCACTAGGGGAATGTTCTTGCCGTGGGCCTAATGGAATTATAATATTGCTTGGCATTCTTCCATCAAAATGAGTCTCTTTGAAGCTATATATGGTCCATTGCTTCCTTCAGTAATGGACTACGTCCAGGGCAGCTCAACGGTAGCAGCAGTTAATGAGTTGCTAATCAACTGATGACCACTCTTGCCACGCTCAAAGCCAATCTCTAGCGCTCTCAATTGCGCATGAAGAACCAAACTGATACTTGCCGCACTGATAGAGAATTTCATGTGGATGATTGGGTCTACATCAAGTTACAGCCATATTGACAAATTATAGTGGTCAACCAATGATCCAACAAATTAGCTAAATGTTATTATGGACCATTTCGCATATTATAATGGATTGGTCCAGTGGCCCATTGACTAAAACTGTCGGACCACTCTAAAATTCATGATGTCTTCCACATTTTTTTGCTCAAGAAATGCCATGGGAACCCCATTGACCAACAAATTGAGCTACCTACCGAGGCATGGGGTTCACGACCCTTAGTGTATCCAACGTGCCTTTTGGGTTTCAGATAAGTTTTACATCATGGAAAATCTATTTCCTAGCCCCTTGTTCAATGGCAATCACAATTCCCTATGAAAGTTACATGGGAATCGGTTGCTGATTTCAGTCAGGAGTTTTCAATTTTCAACATTGAGGATAAGATTCTTTTCGATGGGAACGATAATTTTACGGGCCTCATTGATCCCAGCTCACAAGCTCCACTAGCTCTAGCAAATTCAGGCTCACCAGTGCCAGCAAATCCACTTGTCGATTGGCTGTCGTTGCGACGGAGTGCCCGACTGACCCGACCACTCCTAAAATTTTTAGATTGCATTTAATACATCATACTACTGCTTTCTGTTATGCCAGCTTTCTATTAGTTTACTATTAGATTCTACTTTTATAATTTGGCCTTTTTTATTTTCTATAATAGCTTTCTGTTATAGGCCATATTATAAATAATGCACTGATACTATAGGAAAAGGATATAATATTCAATCCTTTATTTCTCTATCTACGTCTCACTCGCACTTTCATTCTCTGTCTCTTTGTCATTTTGCTCTCTCGCCCTCTCGTCTGCATCCTTCCTCTTCCTGAACTATCTTCTACCTTTCAGCTCTGTTATTCGTAGGTTCAGCCGACGCCAGATGCATCACCCCATCTATCTATGATGACACTGTAAGACAATATGCTTGATGTGAATAGGGTCAACTCCCATTTCATGCAAAACAAAGAGCAAGATTTTCTTCATCCATCCACTGAAAATTTCATGTTTCCTGAACTCGTTTCACTGTGTCATGTTCTTGTTGTGGGATTTTTAACTATACAGGTGCCAAACTCAGAATACAATTGGAATAATCCCATATTTTAATTTGGATATTTTGAATTTGTGACTAGCAGAAGTCATTAACTATGAACTTAAATTATTATGTGGTAATAATTTACGGTTGAGCCTATAATGACTCTACGAAGAGTTTGGACATTTTAAATTTGTAAAAATTTTCAAAAGATATTTATGCAATTTTTTCAGTAACGTTCAAACTTGATTTTTGACGTTGCAATTATGAGTTAGGAATTCTTGTGATTATGTTTTATGCCTTGTTGTGTGATTTAGATTAAAAATTTTGATTTTTATGGTAAGATAATTATGATGGAACCACTAAAATTCTATGCACCACTCAGAAGCAAAATTGAGTAATCATCCTCCTCAAATTTTTTTACAAGGCGCCCCACTTAAAAATCAGCCGTGCAGCCATTCCTTCAACTCACCAACCGAGCCCTTGGTTGCAATGGGTGATATTAATAAGCTAAATTTGGAGGGTATTAGGAGAAACATAGTAACAAACTTTCTCTCTCTAACCTCTCTGTATATTGAGGACTTCACCTTCATTTGGAGGCAGCCCCTTCTGTTTTTCAGTTTGGCAGAAGAAATTGAATTCAGTTTAGAGAGACAGAGAGAGGAGAAGAGAGAAAGAGAGTAGAGAGAGAATGAAGCGTAGAGAGAGAGAGAAGAAGAAGAAGAAGAAGAAGAAGAGAGAATAGAGACAGAGAGAGAGCCGAAACATTTGCTGCTGAGGCCCTGCTCAAATTTCCCACTATTGTTGCTGCTGCTCAAGCTGTTGCCCAGGAGAAGAAAAATTAGGCAAGTGAAGTTCGTAATGCCTTATGGTCTCTGTCATCTTGCTAGTGTAATTCCATCTTCTTGCATATGATTTGCTTGTTTTCATGATCCTAATCCGAATTCCAAGCTCCGATTCCCATCTCATGCAATTCGTTCCACCATTCCAAGCCCATTTCATGGTCTTTTAATTGAATGTTCTGCTATTTTTGTTTTTCTGAATTTTTTTTCTATTTTTTTTGTTAACTAGCATATTCTTTTGTTTTTCTATTTTCCTCAGTTGCTGTCATTAGATCCAACTGATTCTAATAGAATTTTACTATAAAATATACTGTTTAATTAGTGAAAAGGGAAGGAAAGATATTTCAATTCCTAGCGTCTCTCTCTCTGTCTTTTCTCTCAGTCTCTTTCCTTTTTGTCTCTCTTGATTTGCCCCCTTTGTCTGAGACTCCCCTATGTTGGGTTATGGGTCACTCCTGTGTGGACCCATACCCACTTGATAAGGCGGGTGGAGGTCCATATCCTCACCGCATGGAGAAAGATCAAATTGAGCTCGCCAGAAGCTCGAGCGGTTTTTCCAGTATGTCCGCCGCTCGCCGTGAGCTCGAGAGGAGCTCGAGCGGATTTTTCAGAAAGTGCCCCGCTCGCTGTGTGCTCGATAGGAGCTCGAACGGATTTTCTAGAATGTGGCCTGTTCGTTGGGCGCTCGAGTGGCGGCCGGCGCTCGCCGCGAGCTCGATAGCCGCTCGAGCGGGCGCCAGTGATATAAAACGCGAGACTTTCGTTTTTAGGGTCATGAAAGCATTTTGAGCGCCATTCCAGAGAAGAGAAAAGAGAGAGAAGAAGAAGAAGAGGAAGAATTAAGCCTCTGTTCGGGTTTTCAATCAAGTTCCAATCTTCGGTGATCTCACGTACGAGATTCTTGCTGTCGTGAAGAACATCTCCCGGGTTCCATCTCTTTTCTTATTCTTTATACTTATTGTATGGGCTGTCCACAATTAGTTGATGTTGTTTTTCGTGATTTGAGATTTGTGTAACCGATTAACTGCTGCTAGTGAAAATTTCGGACTCTGTGTCCCGTGATTTTTCTCCCTCGTTTCATAGGGAGTTTTCCATGTAAAAATTGCGTCTTTCTTGTTTGTGTGTGCTATTCGTGTGCTTGACATCGTCTATCACATACTTTATCGCAGTTCAAATAAGCGTTTAATTCTAACACCCTACCCCAGCTTTTCTTCTTCTAGAATTCTTCTCTTCCAAATTTCTCTTCGTCTTCAATTTGTAGACCACCGGGAAGTTTGCGACATTAATCATGATATTTTGTTTGAATCTTGTATGACTTTAATTAGTGAATTATAGAGGAAAAAGCCTCCATATGAAATATATTTTTGGTCCTGCAATCTTCGTAAACAGTAACCAAAATTTGGAGAAGAAGATGAACTGTGACAGAGAAAATCAGTTTTCGAATTATTTTCAGGTCAACCGTTTATATATTTAATTAATTTGTTTATGTCTTTTAAATCAATATTTTTATACAATGAAATATGTAATTTAATATTATGTTAACAAATCTTGGTTTCAATTTCTCGAAGCTGTAGAAATCGCATGACAAATGTGGGTCATTGGACACTAAAATATGCTTTTAACTCACTATTGCTGAGGAAAAACACAATGCCAAACTATTTTCAGGCAAATTGTTTATACTCTTTACCAACGTGTTTATACCTCTTAAATTGATACTCTTATATTATGAAATGTATAGTTTTATTGTCATGAAATTGTAGAAATTAAGTGACAAAAGTGGTTTGAAAATATTGAATAAGTTATTTCACAATTGGCTATGATTTCAAGACAATTCGGACTAATCATTTATATAAGTAATAAATACAATTATAATAGTATCATTGGTGTACTTACTTTATGAAATATGTAGTTTAATACTGCATTGTCAAAAGTTGCATTTGATTACCTAAAGCAGTAAAAATCAAGGGATGAAGATGTGATGACAATTATAACATCTGTCTTAATTCATACTTGGCTAAAACTATTGTGAATTTTGAATTAAGAATTTATATGCTAAACCCATGTGTTCATATATGTAGAATTTTCATTCTTACACTATGATATAAATAGATTAATATTGCATTGAGAAAATACGATTTTAATTTCTTAAAGATATACCAATGGAGTGACGAATGTCGGATGATGACCATCGAATTTGACTTATGTGCGGCTACTGGCAAACTTTATTAGTATGCCAAGAGTTATGGTGTGTTAATTTTAAGTCATAGAACTTATGTTAATACATGTTATTGTTAAGGTTATATAGTTGATTGATTGAGCAGATGATTTTGCTCTTGGGTGTCGGGTTGGATTTGGATGACAATGGCATTTCATGAGTTGTTTAATGGAAATAATATATGGTGCATTTTCTATAATTAGGGCGTTATAAATGAGATTAATAAAATGATAATATCAGTGATCATTGAGTAAAATGTTACCAGTTATTGTGCGAGGTGACATATGAGTAGGTGCTTCAACTTCAAAGGTCCTAATTGAGTTTTGATCTAGTTTTAGACGTAGTATTTAGGCAGTATCTTATTATGAGTAGTTTGACTTAATGGGTTATAATGGGCCAATGGGATGACAGGAGTTAGATATTTAGTGTATCCATAGATCATTCTCATACTTATCGGTGATAATTTTCTTTGTGTTAACTTTGATCATGTAAATATGATCCTTATCAATATTGAACGATATTTTTATTATTGCACATTACAGATTCCTTTACGTTATACTAAATTGTGTAAACATCTTATTATCTTCCTATAATATGGCAAAGGGGTCCAACTTTTGAATAATCCCTCTGAAAAATAACATAAAACCTGTAACCTTCTCATTATTATTAAAAATTTCTTGATTTATATGTTACACAAATGTCTTCATCTTTTCCCATTTCTCCCTCTCAAGTAGTTGACTTGTTGTTTTCTTAAATTCGGATATGATACCATTGCGATATGTGATGAGAGCGAATGTGCAAAATAGCTTCACAGATGATATTTTCAGCAGTATTATTTATTGTAAGTAACAGCGAAATTATAGTAAAAAATTGAATACACACAAACTAAGAAATTAAACGTGATTTATTCTTTGAATGAAAGTTATGTCCATTGGTATAAGATGAAGATGGCTTCTCTATAAGAAAAATAGAACAAGTGATGGAAATAATTAGATAATTTTTCTTACATATAACTCTTAGTTATTTTAATGAATACCCGAATTACCCACAAACGTGGGCAATAAACTAATTTTTTCTTAGATTTTAGATTGATTATCATTGTCGATTTTCTATTTGAATGATAATAACACAATTAAGGATTAGTCCCCTTATTATCATGAAAAATGTAACACCCAAATCCAATTTGAAGGTGTCTTACAATATCTTCAATTGGCTCACAATGAATATAAACTCTCTTTATAAAAATGTATGATAGGAAAAATATATGATAGAAAAAAAGTGAAAAAAATATAACATTAATGAGTTATA